>JBBJLR010103402.1:0-25138 GCA_037577145.1 Brachypetersius gabonensis | reverse complement strand
TTTGTGGTGAGGAAGGGTCGGATTCTTCTGATGTTGTAGAGAAGGTATCTGCATGTTCTAGAGATCTGGTCAACCTGTGGCAAGAAAGATAGATCTTCATCTAGCTTAACACCAAGATTTCATACCTTCTTAGAAGGGACGATAGCCGAGTTTTCAAAAGAGACGGTGAGATCATGGCTTGGTGACGGACTTCCTTTGATGAAGAGGAGCTCGGTCTTGCTGGGGTTCTGCTTGAGGTGGTGGGCCGCCATCCAAGAGAAAATGTCGGCCAGACAGTCCGAGATGTGGGTTGAGGCCTGGTTGTTGTTGGAAGGAAAAGAGAGAGTAAGTTGTGTATCATCAGCATTGAAGTGATATGAGAAACCATGTGAGGTTATTACATCCCCAAGAGAACCAGTATAAAGAGAAAAGAGAAGTGGTCCTAAGACTGAGCCCTGTGGTACACCAGTGGATAGTCTACATGGAGCAGACCGGGTGCCTTGCAATACTACTGGTACCTCCGGTCATCGAGGTATGATGAAAACCATTGCCAGGCTGTGCCTGAGATACTGAGGTCAGAGAGAGTGGTGAGGAGGATCTGGTGGTTGACTGTGTTGAAAGCAGCGGAGAGATCAAGGCGGATCAGAGCAGAAGACAGGTTGGCTGCTCTAGCCGCGTGAAGTTCTTCTGAGACAGCAAGGAGAGCTGTTTCAGTGGAGTGAGCTGTCTTGAACCCAGATTGGTGGGGGTCCAGGAGGCTGTTTAGGGAGAGAAAAGAGTTTATTTGATTATACACTGCACGTTCCAGGACTTTAAAAAGGAAGGAGAAGAGGGATACTGGTCTGTAGCTATTGACATCTGAAGGGTCTAGTGATGATTTCTTCTGAATCGGAGTGACCACAGCAGACTTGAAAGCGGATGGAACATACCCAGTCATTAAGGAACCGTTGATTATGTAAGCGATATGCGGGATGAGATCTGATGATATCATCTGAAGAGCGCTCGATGGGAGAGTGTCGAGTGGAAACATGGTAGGTCTGCTGGATGTCAGGAGAAGTGAGACTTCATCAGCAGAGAGCGGGGAGCAGGTATGAAACTGGAAAGCGTGGTCTGATCTCTATCTGGCAGAGATCAGACCACGGTGGTCTCTATGGTGGTAGGAGGAAAGGATGCCCGAATGTTATCGATCTTCTCGTTGAAGAACTTTGTGAAATCCTGATGGTCAGAGACATGTAAAGGAGCAGCCAGTAAGTTGAACGTGGGAAGTGATCTGGAGGATACCAAGTCCAGAGTGTTGCCTGCTTTGTGAGTTGGTGGAGACTCGCCAAGGGTCAGGCCGAAAGACGACAGGAGCATGGCGAGTCTGCAGGTCTGCATCTTGTCGCTTGGGAGATTGATGAGCAGTGAGTCATCATCCGGAAATTATCTCAGAAGGACATCCAGTTCATCAATAAAGTTACCTAGAGGACCAGGTGGATGATAAAGTACAATGATATGAAGTTTAGACAGGTGTCTTACAGTAAAAGAGTGGAATTCAAAGCATGAAACATTAAGTTGGGAAAGACTAAGAGACATGAAACGCCATGAATTCGAGAGAAGCAAACCTGTGCCGCCTCCTCTGCCTGTAGTGCGAGGAGTGTGGGAGAAGGCAGAAGAAAGGGCTGTTGGAGTGGTTGTGTCCTCTGGTGTGATCCAGGTCTCAGTGAGGGCCAGAAAGTGGAATGCATGGAGGAACACCAATCCAGAGATGAAGTCGGCTTTCCTGACACAGGATTGGCAGTTCCACAGACCACCATGAACCACCATAGGAGGCTGCGGGGAAAAAAGTAGCTGCCCAAATGCCCTGCTCCTTCTGGCAATGCACCCAAGCACAAGAGAAAGTCTAAGACACTCCAGAAGTAAGTTGAACTACTGGATATGGTTTGGGAAAGAAAAAGTTATGCCGCTGTTGCACGCCATTAAGAGCAGTAAATTATTTAACTGTAAAACATATTGGTGATTACCTATGTAATTACTTTATTTTTATTTTTAAAAAATAATTAAATTACTACTTTATTTACCTGTTTATACCAAAGAAAACATTGCTGTCACACTCTGCCGTGTTTCATCCAAGCATGAGGCACAAATGCAGACTTCCTTTGGTTCTCTTTATTCTTAAAGGCAACAAAACAAGGCACAAGTACCGATACTATTTTGCCAGGAACTTAAACAGAAGACGTGTGCACAACAAAGTATATGTGAGGGATGACAGACAACCTAACACTGAAACATTAGAACTTAAATACCATTACATACAAAGGACACTCCTATTTACCTAAACACAAGGCACCTGAACACAATGAAATAATATTAACCCCCCCCCAGACCACCCCCTCTATGGCGCCACTCTGGGGTGCCCAAAACAGGGGCCTCAGGATCAGGAAAAGCAGGGACCAGAGCCTCAGCTTTGGGGACTGGTGCGGTGACCGGTGAGGGGACGGCAGCTTGGGAGACCTGTACGGGAACCGATGCTGGAGTCTCTGGAAAGCTGCAGACTACGGTTTTAGGAACAGGGGCTATGGCCAGAGCCATGGCTTCAGGGACAGGGGCTTGGGCCAGTGCCACTTTGTGCCATCTTGGTGCCAGAACTGGAGATGCAGGTACCCCCTCTGAAGTCAGAGTTTCTTGACCCTTTTGGGGCATGGCTGGAGTAAACCGCTGCCCGAGGGGAAGGGCCAGGCCCGCTATCAGCTCCATGAGCCAATCCAACCACCCTTCTAGCTCCTTGAGGCTGTGCTGGACCTCCCCTGAGGCAGCAGTGGACAGAGGGCTCTGCCTCTTAGCCTCTTTCTTCCTCTCAGCCACTGTGGGATTCACCATCTTGGCTCCGCCATGGGTCTGCGGGTCTGCACTACAAGCAGGTTGGACCTGCTGGTATGGGACTCGCCTCCCAAAACTAGTCGGGCTCGAGCATGTGGGGCTGTGCCCAGGAGGACAGGTGGGACACCTGGAGCAGCCGATCGAAGGAGCAGATCCCCTCCACTTCTGCGGCTTCTTAATCTGTTTGGAGACAAAGAGGTCCGCGAAAACCACTTTGTCCTCCGGTCGGCCACTCCAGCCCTAAATCAACCCTTCGTCCTCTGAGCTACTGTACCCCAGCAGCTCATGTGGGGTGTACTGACTCACTCTGGTCAGTTCACATGTCAGCGTGTCCTACTCACCGGGTTGGCCACAGATTCACCCTGAAAAGTGGAATGGGGAAGACGGGACGTGTGATGTATTTCTAGCAAACTGTTATCAGCTAAGCAGGGCAACGCATTCCTTACGATGGACACAGACACAGCTCACTCATATCCAGAGTTTGTCCATCAGCTCAGGGCCACCTTTCAACATCCTGACAGTGAGGTGGAGACCGATTCACGCCTGTACCATCTCCAGGGATGGAGACCGGTCAGTGAGTCACTATGCAGTTGAGTTCCGAACCCTGGCGGTTCAAACCGCTAGAGGGGCTCTGCACTCTGGAATGTTTTTATGAGGGGTTGGCTTCCAGGATAAAAGACCAACATGCTAAGATAAAAGATCCCCAGACTATTGCATGCCCTCCCCGTCAAGGAAACGGTCAGACCAAGTGATCAGAAGGGGAGCTAGTCTGCAAGTCATCTCCTGGACCACCTTCAGTTGGGCCACAAAGTTGGGCCATGGCTTTGTGGATTTGAGTGGGAAGGACAGCATGGTGGACCTGTCTCTGCTCAAATTGCCTGGCCAGTATTTTGTCCCAGTCCAGCTGGAGGCCTTATCCCAGCCTATAAATATCACTGCATGGACTGTCAGGTCCTTGATAGCAGCCCCATCACACATCAGACCCAGACCTCCCCTCTTACCCTAATCATTTATGACCACTGTGAAATCGTTCAATTCTATATCACTACCTAGTATACTCCTAGGATATCCCTGGATCCTCCGTTAATCTCCTGGACAGGAAATCACATTCTTCAGTGGGGCATGACCTGTCAGGAGCTATGTTTCCTGGCGAAGGCTGGGACATGCTCTGGAGAGTCCGAGGCTCCCAATGTTGACATAGAGGCAATTACCATCCCGTACCAGAAAATGGATACCAGAAAATCTGAGGGAAAGTGAAAGTAACATAAAATATATTAACCATTGACTTACATTATAAATATCATTAAAGTCAATGGGTGTTCCATTTGCAAGGAAACACATTGAAATTTTTGCCTGTGGTAATTGACAGGATGATACAGATGTGGGAGATGAAAATTGGATTTCATCAATTAAAATACTATCAGTGTGTCTGTCTCCAGGCAGTGAAGGGAGGCAC
Source organism: Brachypetersius gabonensis (assembly GCA_037577145.1). Classification (NCBI taxonomy): domain Eukaryota; kingdom Metazoa; phylum Chordata; class Actinopteri; order Characiformes; family Alestidae; genus Brachypetersius; species Brachypetersius gabonensis. The sequence continues at coordinate 20,844 of JBBJLR010103402.1, read as the reverse complement.
AGAAGCAGAGTTCCGTGCTTTAACAAAAACCAAACACTGGAGACAGGAGTAAACTTGAACGCAAGCAGAAAGTCAATGGACCTACAACTTAAGTCCCTCACAAACTGAAGTAAAGACTCTAAAACAAAGCATACAAACCAATAGAACTTAAACATCACTCATACAAAATCACTGGTCGGCTGAAACTAGTAATAATACGTAATGCACTATGAAGGAATTAAAACTCAATCTGCTGCAAATAGTGTACATGAATAAAGACCTACTGGTGTCAATGTCATTATTGGTATTGTGCCACTCCTAATATTTAGCCAGAACAAGATCAAAACCTTTTCTCACAGACCATAGACCTAAAAGAAGCAGTCATCAAACCTTACACTGGGCTATCACCTGCCAAGTGGGGGCAAATCATAATCTCAACACCACCATTTACCCACACAAATACTCTACACTACAGATGTTTAATATACACAATATGCTAGCATTGTAATTCTACAGCATGGTGTTAATGTGATACACAGTGCATTATATTAAAAACAAAGTAAGCACTTTGTCCTATGTGTAAAAAGTGAATCCTGCATTATAGTAATGAGCACCCTAATTTATTTTCACTGTCACAATGGTACCCTCTGATGTAGAGCATGCAAAATTTTTTATGAAAATTCTAGGCTGTTTTGTTGCTGAGATTTGTGTCCATATACTTGCTTGTATTTTGTTTTTTTTCCCCATGAGATTCATGTTATATATGGGTAAACTACACTTGCAATGTTACTTTGTAGTTGCTTAAAGCATGCTGGGAAAATATGTGAGAAAATATTGAAATTGGAAACAAAAAGAAATAAAAAGTTGACACGTTATAATTATCGTCCAGTCTGAGCTTGTATATTATTGTCTATAAATGTTGTGCTTAACTCATGGCAATATCACCCTAAGACACAAAAGTCCACTTAAGAACGGCAATGCAGTTACCAAATCATGACTATTTTCTAGCCTCTCTTCACCTCTTGGAATTAATCAGCCTGTATTTGTAACTGTGCCTTTAAGACAGACATAAATTACTTCTGTTCTGAATGGCAGTTGTATACTGTGCTTTATTCATAACCCAGGCTGGATTTAAGTATTCCTCACTGTTTTGCAGCATATTTGGCCCATTTGGATTATGGAGTAAATGTTGTATTTTAAAACTCACTCTTTCATTGCAAATTTCCTACTTCAGGGACTATTAATGCTTATCCTAACCTCTAGGGCCCTATAATGCAAAATGTAACATTATTCAAGTATTTTTGTTTACCTGCATCAAGACTTGTGCCAGTGTACACCCATGTAACATATGTGCAGAGAAGCATGATCTGTTTTTCTGCATCACTTGCTAGGTTGCTAGTGGGCAGCTGGTGGCCTAGTGGTTAGAGGATTCGCCCGGTGATCAGGAATTTGCAATTCCCAATTGCAAGTTGTTCAATTCCCAAGCCCGCAAGACACCTCTGAGGTACCCTGAGCAAAGTACCATCCCCATGCACTGCTCCCCAGGTTAAATGCAGAGGAAGTATTTCGTGCTGTTCACTGTGTGCTGCGATGTGTTCACATATGACCAGATTGTCACTTTCACTAGGTCTTTTCATCGATTCAGCAATGGTCAGGACCCCCATAGGACTGCCACTCAGTAGGCATAATTTGGGCGATGGATCATTTTCACCGTAGCAGTTACAGTGACATGGTAGGCATCATCAAACTGAGGGAATTGTGGAGACTTGTAGAAACAGGCTAAGGCATACTGATGTTCTGGCCTGACACTTTACTAAGAAAATTTATGCTGGTATGTTCTGTCATTTGTCTGTATATAAAGTGAAATATATACACTTAACGACATGAACAAAAGCAGAGAACCCTGGAAAATTCAAATGAATAAACCAAAAAACAAAAGACAGAAGGAAATAGAGGACTGTTATCCTCTGCAGACACAGGAACAAATGTAAAAGATGAAAAGAGAGATAGTGACACTCCCAGAGAGAGAGAGAGAGAGAGAGAGAGAGAGAGAAAGAAAGAGAGAGAGAGAGAGAAAGATATAGAGAGAAAGATAGAGAGAAAGAGAGAGAAAGAAAAAAAAAGAGAGAGAAAGAAAGATAGAGAGAGAAAGAGAGACAAAGATAGAGAGAGAGAGAGAGAGAGAGAGAGAGAAAGATAGAGAGAGAGAGAGAGAGAGATAGAGAGAGAGAGAGAGAGAGAGAGAGAGAAATTGTGTATTTCTTGTGCATGAAGTTTGCTGCTTTCAACAGCCAATCAGATTCATTGGCTATGACATCATCTCCTCCAGGCCACATCATTCAGTGCCGATGTCATCAGCACAGAAGTATGCCATGATGTAATGCACACTGGACCCCAGCTACAAGCAAACACACAGACACACCCCTCTGAATTGTAGGCTGTGATTCAGAAGGTGTTATCTTCATACACTCCACATGTGCTAAACTTGATGTTGTACCCCAAATTTATTAGATCTATGTGAAACTCCAATTATGTTGCATTAGTATAAGTGTTTTGAAGTCATACATATCGTGTGTAGTAAATGACATGACTATGGATAGTCCCTTCAAATACGGCATAGTGTTTACTCTTTATTTGTCCTTTGCTTGAAGGGTATTTCTTCAAATAGACATATCCTGTGAAACCTGGGTTGGACATGACTGTTATCCTATAGCACCAAGACCATTACCATATTTACATGATACAGATGTAGCCCAGCTGATGAAATGGATAAATGGTTTTATGACCATAGGAGCATGATCCCAGGAGGTGTAAGAGAGGGTCCCAACAGACCCACAGGGTGGTTCCACTGACTGGCTTGGTGGTTTGCTGTTTTGCTACCTTTATGCAGCAAAACAAAGGAAATGGCCTATATAATTTTCTGTTGTATTTTTACAATTGTCTTTTTTCAGTTATCATTATTCGATTATCGTAAAAGCTGAAGTTTTCTCCACAACATTAGCGGCAACTCGAAACGTTGCATTGACTGGGTTCACATAAGCACAAGCTAGCTGTCACCCTTCCAGTGGTGGAGGGTATTGTGTAATAGAGGGAGTCCTAATAGTGAGTGGAAAAAAAATAGCTGTTTGATGTACTAAGTGAAGGTGTTGTTCACTACCCAGTCCAGAAATTATTGACTATTTTTTGTGATTAAAAAATGCATTACCATTCATCTGGTATCTTGGTCTTATTAAAGGATATTATGTGTTGGTAAATCGTAACATGATATGACAAATACGTAGTAATGCGGCATATGAGTGAGGGAGTTTTCGTTTTTCTGTGGCTTAGTTGTGTTTTTATGATTTTAAAACTGTGTTAGGATAGGTAGAGTATGCTTTAACTCAAACCACAATTAGGGTTAAATCACTGTCGAAGGAACAGATCTGTGGATTCAGTCCCTCGCTGATTTTTTTGGAGAACCAAACTTATAGTCTGATGTGGAAATCCCCACAATAACATGGAAACTACAAATATCTTCTGATTTATATATATATATACACTATATATACACTATCTTGGAAATTATGCTCCAAGAGCACCCACGTATAGCAAAAAAACGTGTTGTGTTTTGGGACAAGTATTGGGACACTGTGGCGAGCTGAACGTTATTAGGGGAATAACCCCTGATTTATTTGGGCTAAATATGGAACGTGGGCTCGTTGGAAGGGTCTCCTGGAGATCAATCGAACTGTGGAGCTTGAAGTGTCTGAGTGCTTGCACCACTGAGAAATAGCGCTTGGAGCACAGGGGCTCAACCCTGGTGTGGAATTTGAAAAAATAAATAAATAAACAATAATAATAATAAAATATATATATATATATATTAATTAGTTGTGGCCCGTGAGACTCTTATCGGGCGATAAAAAAAATATCGGCGTTAATCTATTCACAAAGTTGGGTTGGGAGCTGGGTCTATACTATGCAAGCTATGATGACTTTCACCTTGATATTTTAGCGCGGATGCATACCGAGCTGAATTGCACTGTAGGGGGTGAGAATGAGTCTGAACCTGTGTGTATGCCTACTATTTTACTTCATTAATGATAGCTAGACTTATTATTTTAAAATTCAATTTATAGTCTTGTTTCTATTTGTAAAGTGCGTATCTGTGTTCAGTGATATCTTGTATGAAATGTTTGGATTTAAAAATAGTAGAATAATGACTAAAGATTTAGAGTGGCTTGGGATCATGGGCGAAGGTTTCAGACCTTTGGCAGAATTCAAATGAGCCATTTTAATCTAGATTAATCTAGATTAAGATTACAGTGAGATTAATCTAGATTAAAAAAATAATCTATGCCCACCATTAATATATATATATATATATTATTAGGGCATTAACACAAAAGAACAGAGGCCCTCTGAGAGAAGTCGACTAGTTGTGTGTTTTTTCCTCTCTCTCTGCCCTCGCTGGTTAAAGTACAGTAACAGTACTGGCGCTCTGCATCTGAAATGCACCACTAGCTAACATGGCTAACACTAGCTAATTTGTTTATTTAATAAGGTCAGCTTGAAGACTGTACTATAATTTCTAGCGTGTTAAGTGTTCTACTAGAGGGGAGAACACTTTGGACCATGTTTACTCCAACATTAAGCATGCGTACAGAGCCATACCCCCTCCCCCATCTCGGTCAGTCAGACCATCTCTCCCTCCTGCTCTCCCCAGCCTACACCCACCTCAGACGCTGTGCCAGGCCCACAATAAAGACTGTTACAACCTGACCAGAAAATGCGCTCTCCAAAATACAGGACTGCTTCGAACAGACTGGGACATCACAAAAGCAGCACTCAACTGCTCCAGCCTTGCTGCCACCACCAGGTTCCTGCACCACTCCACTCACTATAAGGGAGTATGATGTCAGACGGATGCTACTGGCAGTGAAACCCAAGAAGACTTCCGGCCCAGATGGAGTACCTGGTAGAGTGCCCAAAGCATGCGCCCACCAGCTCACCTTCAACTTCACCAAAGTGTTCAACCTCTCCCTAGCCCAGGCAGTCATTCTGACCAGTTTAAAATCAGCCACAACTATACCAGAGCCGAAGAAGTCTTCCATCACCAGCCTAAATGATTATCGTCCTGTGGCCCTCACTCCGGTAATCATAAAGTACTTTGAGAGACTGATTCTCCAGCACATCAAGGACTATCTCCCCCAAGACTTTGACCCCAATCAATTTGCATGTCACGCAAACAGATCCACAGATCCACAGATCCACAGATCCATCCTCTGTACTCTCTGTCATCCCCATCAGTGACGAGGCTGACTATTACAGAGTCATCAGAGAATGTCTGCAGGAAGCAGTTGGTGATGTTGTGAGAGAAGTCTGCAGTGTAGATGGTGAAGAGTAGCGGTGCCAGAACTGTTTCCTGTGGGGCCACAGTACAGCAGACAACCCTGTCTGACACACAGCCTGTGTGAGTTCTCACACGCTGTGATCGGTTGGTGAGTTGATGGTCCACACCTGTGTGCTCCAGCTTGTCCCTCTGGATTGTGGGAAGGATGGTGTTGAAGGCACTGGAGAAATCAAAGAACATGATTCTCAAAGTGCTCCCAACGGTCTCCAGGTGAGAGAGGGAACAATGTAGGCATCATCCACTCCAATGCCAGGATGGTAGGCGAACTGAAGTGGGTCCAGTGATTAGCTAACCAGGGGCCAAATCTGAGCAAGGACAAGCCACTCCAGGATCTTCATCAGGTGGGATGCCAAAGGCACCAACCTGTAGCTGTTATAGGTCTTTGGCACTAGTACCACATAAGAGGTTCTCCAGAGCTGTGGTACTCTTCCCAGCTTCAGGCTCAGGTTGAAGATGAGAACCATCACCCCACAGTTAATCTGTGCAGGACTTCACAACCCTTGAGCTGATTCCATCTGGACTCGCTGCTTCCTGGCTTTGATCCTCCTCAGTTCCTTCCTAACCTGGATGTTTGAAAGAGACAGGCTGGAGCCGAAAGAGACAGGCTGGCCCGAGATGGTTCTAAGGCCCCTCCAGACTTCGCTAGTTTCTTGTTTCCTGATTTGAATGCCCTCCTCTTCTGCTTGAGGATGGGTTTTATTTCTGGAGAAATCTAAGGTTTATTGTTGGGAAATTACTGCACAGTACTGTGTTATCCACACAGAAGTTAATGTAGTCCATAACACAGATGACAAGGCTGTTAATGTCCTCCCTGTGGTCATCACAAAGCACATCCCACACAGTAGTCTTAAAACAGTTCATTAGAGGGGCTACATGTGAAGCCAGAGAGGGCCTGTCAGGTGGTGTCAGCATGTGTGGTTCTACACAACCAAGTACACTTCCCAGTGCTATTGCATATGAAATATTAGTTATTGTTAACACAGGATTACATACTTATATATTTATTTATTTAAAGTGTTTTGTTAATTTTCAGACTCAATTTAAATGGTCTAATAAATAATACTCAACATGAGACAAAGCAAATGTATTTATGCATTTCCTCAGTGAGCAATACGTTGCCAACTAGCCTGTGTGCCTTTGTTGGAAACTGTGGTGTTGGACTTGCACTGCAGCACTGATCTGGGCTCCTCGTAGCCTCGAATGATGATCATACATTATTCCTCCATGAAGTACGGTGATCGCGCCGTGATTCCAACTGGCAACTTGTGCTGTTGAATGCACCCCGAGCACTGTGATAAGCAGTTCATCCAAAATCTGAATGACTGCTGGAACTCAAATCACAATTCATGTAATGTCTTGCATTAATCACTAACTACCTCTGACTGTATTTGATTAGGGTTAAATGCAGTTTGTGTGTGTGTGTGTGTGTTCATAAGTAAGAACATGCGTGTGTTTTAACTACTGACATATTAAATATATGTACCTTTTTCCTCATTCTCCGTCCACTTTGAAGGCCTAAAATGGACCATTGTTGAGTGTTCCGGGTGGGAGAGAGCCAAACAGGAGGAAAATGTTTGCAGAATATTGAAGAAACTTTCGCAGAATGCTGGAGGAAATTTCTTAGCAGAGACTCTTTGTGCATCCTGCTGTGTTGCCCATTGTTCATGTTTTCCCTAAACGTCTCAACTTCCTCCCATTCAGAGTGGTTACACAGAAAACACTGATGTGACCTTGAGCTGAGTAAGTAACATCCCAGAAATCAACCAACTCCAAACTGTCAGTCATAGCTATTGAGTGGTGTCATATTTTAAAGGCAAAAATGTCTTGACTTCGAAGGAAAGCCAAAGAAAAACAGGTCTCACCAACAAGACCAACAAAATGTGCACTCATTGATGGAAAACTAATCTGCTTCAGTTTTATAACGCAACTATATTTCTTATGTATTGCTGGGGGATTAGTTTTGGGTCCAGTGAGTGGATGTGACTTGACTAACACTTTTCTATTGGGCTGCATTCAGTGGCGTACATGACTGTTAAACCTTGCATAAACAATACATACAACAAATGTTTATTGACACTTTACATTTTTCCAGTATTTCCCTCACTCACCTGGAAAAGGGGAATACATATGCAAGAATGCTCTTCATCGATTACAGTTAGGCATTCAACACTATCATCCCCACAAGACTTGCCTCGAAGCTCATTGACCTTGGGTTGGGACCATCCATGTGCAGATGGATTCTCAACTTCCTCACAAACAGGCCCCAGGTGGTGAGAGTTGGTAAGCACACTTCCTCATCACTCACCTTAAACACAGGAATGCCGAAATGGACCCTAGGTAAGGGAAACTGGCCACTCAACAGCTCATATAGGACTTAAATTTAGCTGAAGGGCTAAAAGCATAGTTTAAGCCTACACTCACACAAAACTGCGAACAAAATTAATTAATGTATGGTTTGATAGTAAATTAGGACTGTAATGATTACTCGATTAAAAATCCAAGTAAGCTTTTCCCCTAACTTTCAGCTGTTAGCAGGAAAATACTTCCCTAATTATAAATTAGAAAGCAATAACAATCTATTAGCATATGGGTGCAGCTGTGTTTTGTGTCTACATGACTATTTCCCAAGTCTGCGTGTATTTGTGAGAAAGAGAGCAAGAGCAAGCACGAGAATTCACACACAACACCCTATATCTTATGACCGTCACCTCGCTATCTCCCGTCAGATTCCGTTCCCCGTCTCCTGAATATTGATTTCTGCGTTTCCCTTTGTTTACTTCTGTGTTTCCCCGTGTTCCATTCCACTTCCTCTCCTTCCTTCCTCCCATTCCCCCTAGCTCCCTAAATAGTCTCCATGTTCCGTTTGAATCGCGTCCCGTAGTTATGGGTGTCACCTTTGTCTCGTTTATGTTCCCCTATATAGGCCCCAGCCGATCCTTCCCTCCCTGAGTCTGTATTTGTCTTCCCCCCTGGTGTTGGTTGTAGTTTTGGTTGCTTCATGTTCTTGTACCTGTTTATGTTCTCTGTTTACAGGTCCGTGTTCCTCCCTTTTGAGTTTTCTGTTTCTGCGCATGTCCGTGCTGGTTTTCCACGTCCACGTGTCCTGCTCGCTGAGCTGCGACGGAGGGTCAAGCCCTCAAGCCTGTGTTTTGGTTTCTTTGTTAGTTTGAGGAGCACGGGCCTAGTCGTTTGTTTACATCCTGTTGTGTCCATTGTATTGTGTTTCCCCTGCTGTGTTTGACCGTGTTTTGTATTTACCTGTTTCTGTTCTTGTGTTGTGTATTACTTATGTTTACCCTGAGTCGGGGATAGTCTTGTGTTTTGTGTTTTTTCTTTATTAAAATCATATCTATAACCAAACTGTGGCGTCCTCCTCATTCCCTCCCAGAACCAGACCGTGACATATCTTTACACATCTGCACGGCACAACCTTGTACATATGCACTCAGCATCAATACATCCACTCCGACCTCACAGCACACACAGACAAATAAAACATACTCGCACACCAGTGCATACACACCCGCTTATATATCATGCATCTGAGCATCACACGCAGCGTGCAACATTAGCCACACACACACATCTATGGGCACACTAAAGTTTATCACATGGAATGTGAATAGAGTTGGCTCCAGAGAGAAGAGGTTAAAAATATTTAGCCAGCTTAAAAAACTACAAGCAGACGTCGTTTAATTACAAGAGACTCATATATATGCCACAGCTACAGATGACCTTAAAACCTAAAAAGTTTCCTAATGTGTTCTCAGCCTGCTATAACTCTAGGCAAATACATAGAAATGTTTCATTGGACTCAACACAGTTATAGATCCAGAGAGTCGATTTCTAATGCCACCCTTTGGGCTCTCCTCTGTCCTTGTCTGGGAGTCCCTGCGGAGGTTCTCCTGGGGCTCCTGTGCCTTGAGGGGCCTCTGTGTTACTGACAGGCCAGGAAAAAAATAACTTTTATTCTTTCCCTGAAGTCCAGCTTCAAGATTTCTACCAAAAATATTTCTACCATGATTCACAGAAACGGGAAAATGACAAATATACTGTACTGTTAGTGAAAACCACATCTCTGCATAAAGCAGTGCTGACAGACAGAGCTTAATTTCAAACGATTCACACGACCTGGTAACCTGTTGCTGAGCGCGTTCTAAAAAACCCAAAAAACAAACATTAACTACTTTTGTTTAATTTTTACTCTACTGAAACAAAATGTACGTCCAAAAACAACTTCTAGGGTTTGTTAACAACATTAGCCTCATAGCTCCAGTGCTAAAATAAGAAGCAAAATCTGAACTTCACACCTCATTTACCTCTGTGGTGCACAGAAATTGTAAAGCTGATGTTTTGCCAAACTATTTAAAAAACAAGAATAAAAAAAACCTTAGGGCACTTACCCTATTAACATGTAATCCTTCCTTTAACCGCTGACTTTTCTTTTGACAGGATCTCTTTAGCAGTAACTTGGTTGAATAGCGAATGTTGATTAAAGTATAATAAAGTATAAATAAATCTGACGAACAGATGTGGACTAGTGTAAATGCTGTAAATGCTGCGAGGCTCCTGGTTCATTCTCTTTTTGAAGAACCCCTGGTGTCTTAAGAATGTTTCAAGGTACACAGGATTTAAACACAAACACACAGATACACAAACAAATCACACATATTCCTCTCTTTGGTCTCATCCTACAGTTTCACTCATTCTGGACTGTCAAGCTCACACAGAGGCTTCATGTGAAATCAACCCATTGTCCCCTTGAGGCCCCACTAATGAAACAGCCAGATGAAGACCCAATGTGCTCTAAAGGATATAGGATTTCAGCATGGAACAACTATGAAAAGCATGCAGTGCAGCTTTGCCACCACCAGAATCAAAAAACCAATGATCAAGGAACAACAGTGTATGTATCCCACATATGTACCAGTGTTCTACAAATTCTAATTCTAATAGAAAAATCTAATTCTAAACCTGTTGTTATGAAGTGATCGTTTTTGTCAAACTAATTCACACCACAGCACACAGTCTGAACAGCATGATATTCCTTCTTTGCATTTAACCCATTGCATTCAGGTAAATTACAAAACTATATTCAGTTAAAGTTTTTAAAAACTGAACAAGTTCTTGACAATGCAAGTTCATTTTACATTTTACATTTTACATGTAAATTTACATTGCAATATCAGATCAAATTGTTTTGTAACCCAGTCCTCAGAACTGAATGAACAGTAATTTGTTGTCAAACACCTTAAAGGACAGATTAACACACTCCAGATGAAACTGCAGATACTGTAATTATAACAACATGGTAATAAAATCCATGTCAAGGTTTGATTTTTTTTTCTTCATCAGGCCATCAGTATACTGTAAACAGTGACATGAGCAAGAGAATCAATTTTACAGCCTCAGCTCTTAAAGTAGCTCTCATCATATGAACCCAAGGCCAAAACAATCAGCACTGGTGATGCTATGTCAGATTCATACCCAGCCTTCTCTGGATGAGTGAACCTCAGAGAAAAAGATATTTCTTCCAGACTGAGTATGGGAAGCAGCCCAAAACCTCCAGATGCAAATCTACTTAAGAGCCAGGTGAAAAAAATGAGGAAAATTAAGGGGGTAAAAAGTCGCAGGCTCAGCCCATTCTACTGGAAAACTGTCAGCATTTCAAAACTACAGCCAGTTCATTCTCATTTCACCAAACATGAAATGCACATCCACAGCTTCTTCTAAACCATTAATATCAAACCTGAAAACACAATGAATTGCAGTACCAAAGCTCTAGGCATCTGACAACATGAGGGAACATCTTTACGCTTGGCTATTATTGTGAGCCTTATGAGTTATGTTCAGATCATATGACCTATAAGAGCTAAATATCAACAGCTCCTCAGTGGGAACATGAGAGAATGAGTAGCATTAACCATGTGAATACATGTCTTTATACATGTTGTGTAATAACTAATTATTACTAATTATTTTTGTGTCATTCCTTTAACCACCAGTTGCAGTAAGTGGTCGCTTTGCTGTAACCTGGAACTTTTTTCTTTACTTTGTAAAACTGCTATATAAATGTAATAGAAAATAAAAGGCTAATCTACAGCATCAATCATATCGAATAAATGCAATTAAATTAAATGTCATTACATTCATTCATAACTTACACAATGTAGAATAATTTAAAACAGGACATTTAATGTGATGCCTGATGTAGTATTTGCATCAATTTCACAGATATTTTGGAGATAATGAGAAATTATTGTCAGTCTGCCTGTCTCTAGGCAGAGAAGTGAGGCGCATATGCAACTTTTATTTTAAAAAAACAGGCACAGTCAGGGCAGGACAGGAGTACACTCAACTAAAGCCTGTAACAGGATGCCCGTGGACACAAACCGATAGAAACAGGACATTACTTAAACATAGCTACTGGAAAAGTGTAACTAATGTTCTTGTGAACTAAAACCTGGTGTAATTCCTTCATACCAAACGGAAAAGCACGGCCTCTAGGAGCCATCGACTAGGGATGTTACACTCACACCCCCACCCCCCCTTTAAGGTACCAAACAGGCCATAGGACCACAGAAGGGTGGAGGCAGGCAGTTGGTGGCAAAATGCGAATCAAAATGAGATGTGGGTTGCAGATTCTGGAGCTAAGATGAAGGCTGCAGCTTCTGAAACTGAGACCAGGGCTTCTAGGGCGGGAACCATGATGAGGGCTGCAGGTTCTGGAACTGAGACGAATGACCACAAATGAGGCTTGCCGGATCAATACAGGAATCACATTACGAGGCGAGTCGGATATGTTAGTAGGTAGATGACCCCCGGAGGACGCCAGTGACTTCTCGGGCAGCTGGTCAGCAAACTGGAGATGGGGACCTCCTTCGCTTCCAAGCTACTGAACTCCTGCCTCACCAAACAGCGAGCCTCAGCGGGAGCTCCTCCATGGTCGGGCCAAAGATGAGGGAGTCTGAGAACACATACAAGTCCCGTATTGTTTGCGTGTCTGCCCACCTACTGCCCCAGCTGTCCTGATCCTCCTCTTCCTCATCTTCTGAGCTAAATCCACCAAGCAGCTCGGTGATGGAAAGGCGACTAACACTTGTCTGTCCACCCCATGGCTGGGTCCAGCTTGCCCCACTTGGGGAGCACAACTTAATACCCCATGTTCCCGTGGGGAAATCTGCTGTGTTTTTGTAGCTCTGTCAGGATGGCCATCTCCAAGTAGCGGAAGGAGGTGCAAACATAGATTTCCATCTTTTAGAAACAGGATATTAGTTTAACATAACCACTGAACAGCTATAACTAATGTTCTCCTAAACTAAAACCCGGTGTACCCAAACACATGTCGAAGTAAAAGTCCTTCATAACAAACAGAACAGGGCAGTCTCTAGCAGGGATGTTACAGTTATTAAATAGTAAATATAGATTTTTAACGAGATTACATTGTCATTAAATTGACTCAACAAATTCCCACATAAACACCCCAAAATCTTGAGGAAAGCCAAGAAGAGTGGAAGCGGTTATAGCATTTGAATAGTATTCAAATTTGAATATTCATAGTATTTGAATGCAATTTCAGTTCCTGTGGGTGTAATGATCAGATGTCGCAATACTTTTGTGCATACAGTGTACAAAATTGAATAATGTACTGCTTCTTTTTCATTATCTGCAAATGTATTCAACAGAAAACTGGAATGCAAGATAATTGTATCATTGTGCCTTACATAGCAATTGTAAATAATTATGAAGTGTTAATTTTATGAATGGTTGAATTCCTTAAGTCAGCATTTCTCAAACTTATTTATCCTGGGAACCAGTCATGTCAGGTTTTGGGGCTGCAGGGCCCTGCATAAATGATCATCACCAAACCCCCCCACACCCCACCCCGGGTTCGCACATGCACATAAATAAATAGACTATTGCCAAATTACAGATATGTAGTAATTAGGCTGTTATAATAATAATAATAATAATAATAATAATAATAATAATAATAATAGATGTTATTATTATTGTTGTTGTTATTATTATTATTATGGGCCTATGCCTATAAGAACCAAGAAACCTAGATTTTTTTTCACTTTGTGTGTTTTATGAAGGTTTATATTTACTATATCTTTGAACACTTGGACTTTGAACAAATGGTGCTGAACGTGCAAACTGACATTTAACCTAAATTAAATTACAGGTCGTTCACCGACTCAGATATTTTTACCCCAAAATATTTTAAAATCAACATTCTAATGTGATGGGTGTTTCTGCTTTCTAACCGCTAACGGGTCGAAACAAGCAAGACATGCTGACAGAGCTGCTCTGAGCAAGTTTCTGAGTTTTTCTGTTTCTGTACTTTGTTTTTGTGTCTGTTGAGTGAGAAAAAGTGGTCTCACACAAATCCGTGGAATGGTAAAGCAAGATTGTTTTAACTGCATCTCACTGCAACCCAGTATGGCACGAGAGCTCCAAAAATTCCACGAGAGCTCCTGGACCACAAGTGGCAGATCACTCCTCTCTCTTTCTATATAGTGGTACCCCACATAAGGAACGCAGTCCGTTCCAGCGGCGCATTGGTTATGCGGGGAGAAACGCTGCCTTAGGTAACTGTTTACAGCGATGTAGTTTGTGTTTGGGAATTTTTGGGGGGTTACATGGTACTGGGATGGCATGCCTCCTCTTTTGTTTTTTTCTGTGTTTGAATTGGTAAATTAATAAATGCTAAAAAAATACCCACTACCCACCACCCTCTGAAATGTTGACTCCATGCAATGGTCTGGCTGCAATGCACTTTTATAGTAGTTCTTTGTCAAGTTATTATATGTGTTAACAGTGTGTTGTTCTCACCACATCTTTCTATTGATTGTTTAGCAACAATAGTGGTGTGACGTCTGGTAAGACTCTGCCTTGTCCGTTAAGAAGCCAGTCCCCAGAGTTTTAGGAGACACTAGCTATGGACTTGGAGTTTGTTTGTGTGTGTGTTTGTATGTGTGTAAGGAGAGTGTGGTCATTAGGTGCTGATGCAGCCCAGGTGCAGAGGAGCTGCAGTTTAGCAGCCGCTGGGTTGCTAGGTTCCTAATGAGATGCCCACCTGTCTCTAATTGTAGTATGAGTTAATCTGTGAGTGTCCTCTACGTGTGATTGGCTGTGTGTGTGCTTAAAGCCTGAGAAAGCCAGTGTGTGGTCACCCAATAGTAACAAGAGCAAGAGTTGGGAGGGATGTGTTTTGGAGATCAAGGTAGAAACTGTATCGCTCTGCGGTTTTTCTGTGTGCTTTTGGAAGAGAAACTGTATCATACTGCTGTGTGCTTGTGAACTTGCACCCCTGAAACTGTATTGTGCTGCTGGGTGCTTGTGAACTTGTACCAGAAAAACTGTACCTCTCGGGTGTGTGCTGAGGGCTCTACCGAGAAACCTAACCTGGTGTTGTAAGCAGACAGGACACGTGGAGAGGAACAACAACAAGCCGGGAAGTGGCTCGGAAACTGACCTCTTTGTATTTCCCCTGGCTCTATCTCTCTCTCTGTCTGTAATCCATACAGGAGTGACGAGCAGTGCTGCAGTCTCACTCGGAGTGGGGCTTACTAAGCAGTGCTCACAACAAGAGTGGAGTTGAGAGGCTCTCGCACTGAGCTTTCATGTGAACTATCCGGGTGTCTTCGGAGTGAAGGTCCTCCAGAGAATCCGAGGGTAAGCATGAAATGTAGTACTGTCACAGAGTGAAGGAACTCCAAGGAAGTGGGACACTACGTCTATTTCAGTTGTGTTTTGTGAAAACCCTCTCAAGAAACCTTATGCTGCCTGCTGTTGTGTCCTTCCCCTCAGCCAACATAACAAGTGGAAGCTTTACTGTAATCAGGAACTTTTTTGGCAGGGAAGAAACTGATACCATCTGTTTGCATTTCTTTTTTTTTACTTTGCAGTACTGTTGTATAAAATCCATAGAACATTTTAGGTTGTGTGGTCAAGGTACTGATCTACAGTAAGTACAAGAGCCTTGTTATTGCGCTTACCTTGATCCCATTTGGGATTCCCCAGGTAATAATTAAAGCTGTTAAGAATTGTAATGGAACAGGAGTGTCTTCAAGTTTTCGTCTTCAAAGGAAGAATAAAGTGCAGGTCATTAATCTTCTGGTATCCAAACATACGCTCAGAAAATAGATAGATAGATAGATGGTCATATATAGGTCAATCCAAACTGGACTGAATGATGGCATTATTGCTTGTGAGGTAGGATAGTCCCTCCTTTTACTGTTTCAACACAGAAAGAACTAACACATTTTTGCTTCTGAAGCAAGTGCAATAGATGTGAAAAAAATGGAAACACCTCAACAGTAACTTGTATAAAAAGTATGAGCAGCTGCTGAAATGTATCATTGTTTTCAATAATATTCACTGTAAAGTCACTGTAAAATGATGTTTGTTACTGGCAAGTGTTGTAGATTCCACATCATGTCTTGAAAGCTGTGAAATATTTAGAAACTTAAGATGCAAATAGAACCAAGCTGTAGATGATTCCACCTTAACTAAAATGCCAAATGTAAGAAAGCTAGCACGAAGTTGTTAAGCTAGCAGGAAGGGTTAAGGGGATAATGTGGGTGGATGGCCAGTAGAGGTCATCCTGGGTTTCCTTATTTCAGTTCATGTAACACAGCTGGGTTTACTTTGGGATTGTGTGTGACTGGGTGGACTGTGTTAAGGGAAAATATTTAAGTTCAGTTGAGGTGGACCTGAGTTGTCGGTCCACCGAGAGTGGGCGGATGCAGCACAAACAAGTGTTGAGAGCTCCGGCGAGGCAGAGCACGCAAGTCATCGTGGGGAGGCTGTGGACCCCTGTGAAGCGAGCGCATTGGAAGCAGAGCGAGAGGGCGCGGTCGGCACAGAGAGAGACAGCAGTCGACGCAGAGCGACAAAGGGCTTCGGCATCCAGTGCCTGCTTCGAGATGTCTGCGTCCTGCCCCGGTGCCTAGACGTCTTAGTCCTGTGCATGTGTCCAGTCTTCTGCATCCCTGGGCCCCTGGGGCTGTCCCTCAGCTTCCACCATCAGCAGCAGGGAGACTCACGGAGAGGGCTCCACACCAGTGCATATGAGAGGGCTCACCGAGAGCCAGGAGGAGGCCCACAGAGAGGGCTCCACATCAGCAGGCATGAGAGGGCTCGTAGAGAGCCGTGAGGAGGCCCATGGAGAGGGCTCCACACCAGTGGGCATGAGGGGGCTCTACTTAAAGGGCCCAGACTTAAGCGACTGGGATGAGCTCCCGGCAGAGGGGTTCCACAGCTTCCAGGGACAGTAAGGTGTTCCTAAAAGGGGGGCCCATACACAAGGACAATGGCAGGAAGAGCGTCCCGTGGGACTCACCCGGGTTGCCATGGCTGGCAAGGAGCCAGTCTGAAAGTCCACGGGAAGCTGTCCTTTGCCACCGCCGTCCCACGCCCTCAAGGTGGTTTTTTTGTGTGTTTGACGCCCCGAAGGTACGTCTTTGAGAGGGGGGTACTGTAAGGGTTAAGGGGGTAATGTGGGTAGATAGCCAGTAAAGGTCATCCTGGGTTTTCTCATTTCAGTTCATGTAACACAGCTGGGTTTACTTTGGGATTGTGTATGTGGTTGCGTGGACTGAGTTAAGGGGGAAATATTTAAGTTCAGTTGAGGTGGACCTGAGTTGTCGGTCCACCGAGACACACGCACTGGTTTTGGTTTATGTCTGTTTATGTAAATAAAGTCTCTCAGCAAAAATGGAAACCTGCATCCATGCCTGCTCTTACTTGGCAGAGAGTAAATAAGTAGGATGAAGTACTTAAAAAGTGGTTTCTGATTGTAAGACATGTATTTACTATTTATAAATATTTTTATTTAGTTTAATTTTCTATATAAATATGTATTTAATCAAAATTCTTTTGCCTGGCCAAAGAATGTCAGAGTAGGATCACACACAACCTGTGACGTCTGTGGGTGGCTGCCGTTAAAGGCAGCTTTCTATTAGTCACTGTTTAGTTCAGGGTTTATATTAGTTTAGGTTTTTAGTTAATTCAAGTGTCAGGGTGTTTGTGTGATCAAGGACCAGTTGCAAGTAGAGACAAGGTGGCTAGTGAGTTATGGGCCAGAAAAGCCTGCACCGCTTCATGCCCTAGCCAGCCTTGCTTTGCCCGAATGGAACATGGCCCGTACTTTCGCTGCTGCGGCACGTAAGGATTATGCGGAGGTTCAAATCCTTCGCATAATCCAGTGGAAGCCTAGCCCCCCTCAGCTAAGGCTGCTTCCAGGAGTCGTGAAGACGCGTCATACCTTCACCATCCGATGGGAGCCAAGAGCTGCAAAAGGGCCGCGAGCACTTTTCACCAAACAGAGGGAACGAGGGAAAGTGGGGAAATGCTACACCCTCGCGATCAGACAGGAGCCTCAAGATCCACACCTGCTCTGAGACCTAAGCCACCCCATGCCCGCTCCCCAGCTTAAGATTTCAGCTCCAGGGTTCATAGCAGTAGCTCCCCGGCTTCAGAAATCAGCTCCAGGGTTAGAAGCAGGAAACACCTAATCCAAGGTTTAAGCGGCCTATACCTGCTCCCTGGCATAAGATTTCAGCTCCAGGGTTCGTAGCAGTAGCTCCCCGGCTTCAGAAATTAGCTCTAGACGTAGGAAGCATAGGGGCTTCAGAAGCCATGGACAGGGTAGGGTTAAGTGCAGTGAAGCTGCAAAAGGTAACGCCCATTCTAAACGATCCAAGGGTCAAGCGGCCTATGCCCACTCCCGTCTTAAAATTTCATCTCCAGGGCCCGTAGCAGTAGCTCACCGGCTTCAGAAATTAGGCATAGAGGCTTCGGAAGCCTTGGATATGGAAAGGGTGAGGTCAGTTATGCAGCCCACAGTGCAGTCTCCTGTTCCTATCCCCAGCCTCAAGGTTAAGAGCTAGTAGCACAGGGTTTGAGATCAGAGTAAACCCTAACAGAGGGCCTCAGGAGGTAGGTCTTTCGTGTTCAGGAGTAGAAGGGTTGGACACCCCCTTAGCTGTGCGTCCTGCGGTTGTAAGTCTGATAGCTACTAGCCTGATAGCTGTTGGCCCTGAACTGTGGTGGTGGCTGGGGTTCCTAAGTGAAATAGCCAGGACCTCCTTGGCATTCCCGCAGTTCAGGGGCTTAACGCTCCCCGTAGGCCCCAGCGAAGGGTTGGGAATCAGTGTCAGCCCTAATACAGAGACAGAAGTCAGGTTTTGCACTAGAGCAGGGCCCAGTGGTCTGTGTAGCAAGGGAGTAGAGGCTAATGTTCTGGATAGCCCCAGAGACAGGCCGAAATCTCAGTTGAGCCCCTATGATAGGCCCAAGGTCAGACCAGGCGGTCTTAGTGGACCTCAAGTGAGCCTTACTAATCCCTCTAGGTTGGGACAGAGGCCGTTAGACAACCTCTTTGTACTGCAAAGAGGGGGGGGGGGGGGGGTCTTTGCCTGGATTTATTTATGGGGAAGGTTGTTCAGAGGAAGGCTTGGTCCATCGGTTGGGTGTAGGGCTACCTGCAGAGGGCCTGCCAGGAGGAGGACCGATGGGGACAACAGGTAGGGAGTCCCTTAGAAATAGTAGGAGGGATGATGGTACGGGACGGGGACATGGAGGCCCACTCGTGCCAATCTGGTCAGGCGGTAAGCCGGCCAGAGGCCAGTATAGAAGGTATGGCAGGAGTTGGACTCTGTGGATCTTTCCATGGCTGCCGCCTCCCCGCCGCCTCCTGGGTTGGTATTTTTGTTTTTTTTGTGTTTTTGGTGCCCTGGGAGTGCCCCCTAGGGTGGGGGATACTGTGACGTCTGTGGGTGGTTGCCGTTAAAGGCAGCCTTCTATTAGTCGCTGTTTAGTTCAGGGTTTAGATTAGTTTAGGGTGGCTGCCGGTGAAGGCGGCTTTTTGAGTTAATTCACGTGTCAGGGTTGCTTGTTCTCAGAGGCACCTGGTGAGTACACACAGGTGTTCCATATCAAGACTCCTGGTTAGAGTAGCATGTGGGGATGAGTGTTCTCAGCTGTGCTCATTAGGAGCTGTATGTGTGTCACAATCTGATAGGTGGAGAGACGGGTTAAAGCCCGATGGAACCAGAGCCACGGCGCGTGGTCACCGACAAGCAATGCCAACAAGCAAGCTCTGACAACCAACATCCGGGGGAGTTTAGTAATGTGTGAGGAAGGGACAGACTCCCTTAGCTATGTGTGAGAAAACGTATCTATGTAGGCTGAGTCAAAGGACTCCAAAGACATAGTGCCCTGTAGTGAACAGTGCTGGGGAAAGCCGTGTGAGAGTGTGTGCGGACTGTGTTCGGAACTCTCTTCTGTTTTAGGACAATCACAAGGAGGAAAAGACAAGCTTCTCACTGGACAGTTGAAGAGCTGCGGCATGAGAGAGACGAGGGACACGGTTCTCTGATGGGTGGTCCTTCTACACTCTCTTCCTCTCTCTATCTCTCTCTCACTGTGTTATACAGGAGGAGCGGGGAAGCTGTGTGAAAGGTCTGTGGCTTCTGGACTGCACATCTTCAGTGGGCTACGTATGCTCCCTGTCTCCACGGAGTAGACTGGGGCAACCAAGGACTGAGGAAGTACCAAGGAGGAGTAGACTCCTCGAAGTGAAGCCATCAGGCTTACAGTGTGTTTTTGAGTTGAACTGTTTCCGTTTGTTTAAATAAACACTGTCTACTATGGATCCCTGTTGCGTGCTGCTGTGTTCTCCCCTTGCAGACATGACACAACCAAAGACGTGCACACAGACACACACAGAAACACACTTTTAATTACATATCTCCTCACAGATATATATGGATAGCTTGAAATGGTACAAAGGGCAGTGCTGAACTGCAAGAGGTTTAAAAATGGTGAAGTTATCCAGAAGTGGGAAATAATTCTGTAGTGCCATGCAGTTCCTCTGGTATGTGCCTAGTTGGTCAGGTTCATCCTACAGCAAGATAGTGAACCAAAATATAAGTTCAAACTCTACTTATGAGTAGCCAGAACTACCTTAGATAAAAGAACAAGATGGTAAGCTGGAAAACATGGAGTGCCCAGAAGTATCCAGACTTAAAACCCATCTAGCTGCTTTAGAATGAACTGGACAGAAGAGGGAAATCAAAGCAACCTTTAAGTGCCACACACTTATGGGAACTTCTGCAACATAGTTGGGAAGAACTTTGTGCAGAATGAACAACGAGACATTGAACTGCTTGAGTTTCAATACAAAAAAACAGAAAAATGTGGGTGTTCTAAAACTTTTGACTGGTAGTGTATATATATAATAAGGGTGGGTCTATGTGTGTAAGAGAGACAGAGAAGTAAAGAGAGGAATGTGGAATGTTAAGAGTCTGTGTTACTCACCCTAACGGTCCTGCACTGCCTCATACGTCCAAATAACAATCCAAGCGTGAATTATAGAGTAAGAGAGGGAGAGAGAGAGAGAGATAGAGAGAGAGAGTGGGGAAGAGAGAGAGAGAGAGAGAGAGAGAGGGAGAGGGAGAGAG
>JBBJLR010103373.1:0-19438 GCA_037577145.1 Brachypetersius gabonensis | reverse complement strand
CATGTGTAGAGTCAGTAGACTCAGTAACCGTATCTCGTGGGTAGAGTCAGTGACTCAGTAACAGTATCTCATGTGTAGAGTCAGTAGACTCAGTAACCGTATCTCGTGGGTAGAGTCAGTGACTCAGTAACAGTATCTCATGTGTAAGAGTCAGAAGACTCAGTAACCGTATCTCGTGTGTGGAGTCAGAAGACTCAGTAACAGTATCTCGTGTGTAGAGTCAGAAGACTCAGTATTAGTATCTCGTGTGTAGAGTCAGAAGACTCAGTAAAAGTATCTCGTGTGTAGAGTCAGAAGACTCATTAACAGTATCTCGTGTGTAAGAGTCAGAAGACTCAGTATCAGTATCTTGTGTGCAAGAGTCAGAGGACTCAGAAACTGTATCGCCCAAGGTCTCAAGCTGTGCTGGTGGGAGTCGGGTGCAAAGTGTGTGGGGACTGCATGTGTGTGGTGCCCTCTTCCTGTCTAGGAAACGCTACGAGGAGAAAGTGCAGACTGCTTC
Organism: Brachypetersius gabonensis; assembly: GCA_037577145.1. Lineage (NCBI taxonomy): Eukaryota > Metazoa > Chordata > Actinopteri > Characiformes > Alestidae > Brachypetersius > Brachypetersius gabonensis. The sequence continues at coordinate 18,936 of JBBJLR010103373.1, read as the reverse complement.
ACGGCGGGCAACAGAGAGAAGCAGCTGTTGAAGGACGAGTGGCACGTTTGACAGACAGCGATTTCCATCTTGTGCTCTCTCCCTCTCTCTCTCTCTCCTTTCTGTATTCAAGCATGAGTGACGAGTGGCAAGTCCATGGCTTCGTAAAGTGAAGTCTGAACAGAGGACCGGAAAAGGGCTGTCCGGTTCCTCACAGACAAGAGAGGCGGAGTTACAAGTTCACAGGGTGAAGAGATACCAAGGAGCGAGGTTCCTCCTTGGACGGGTCGACACAGGGTTCCTGTGTGCTTTCATTTGGGACGTTTTACGACTTGTGTTGTTCAATAAACTGTATCACTGAACCTCAGTAGCGTACGACTGTGTCCTTCCCTCTCCGGCAACATGACAGATGTGGTTTGAGTGGGAAAATAGGCATGGGTTTACATGTTATTGCTAACCACCAGTGTCTGTGCATTGATTTTATCAGATGTATTCTAAATTATACACAAAAGGTCATTCAATGTGCTTTACACAGAATTGGAATACAATACAAAATCAAATGAAATAGAATAAAATAATGAAAGAAATAAAAGAATACATAGAAAATCACTAAATAAAAACTGAAAGAGCAATAAAAGTGCAAATTTTTAAAAGATGGAGGAGAATAGTGCCATTTTTCGCAGCTTTTTGTAGCTCCAGTTGGTGCAGATCTGATACTGAGTTGTTTGGTTGGACAGCATAGTGGCTAAACACCATGCTGCCAGATTTAGTTTCAGATCTTTTCTCCGCTAGCTGAGTAGCTCCAACAGATCTAAGAGACCCAACAGGATCATAAACATCAAACGTATCAGCAATGATTTAGGGCCCAAGCTATTGAGTGATGTACACAATCAATCCTGTACTGAACTGAGGTCAGTGCAAGGGCATGACTATTGGGGTGATGTGATTTCTGAACAGAACTAGAATTGTCTAATGGACATTTTGGGAATTCCATTGAGTTGAGTGGTGCAATAGGCAACCCTGGGGGAAATAAATGTGTAAATAAGTCTTGTTTGGACACAAAGTCTCTAACTTTAGCTTTCTTATGGTGCCAACTTTGTTTTGTTTGATGTGATCACCAAAACTATGGTATTGATCAATGATCACACCAAGATTTTTACATGGTTGGATGTCTAAAGTGCTCTAGATTCCAGGTGGGCACTAAGAATTGATCCTCCCTCTTCTTTTGCAAACAAGACCATTTCCATTTTGTCTTTATTTAAATGGAGAAAGCTTTGACACATCCAATTACGTACTTTAGGGAGGGACCGACACAATAAATATATTGGAGTTATTGGTGAGAGAGTTCGATAGAGTGTCATCTGATAGGACAGAGGAAGCATGACAGGTCTAAGAATGAACCCTTGTGGGACTCCATATGGCATGGCAGTTTTCTCTGATTCACACGTGTAAGAGTCATAGATGTGGCTTTCATAAAATCAACCCTGGCATTTTTATTACTGTACCTCTTTTTGACAGCCCTAGAGCCTGTTTGGATTATACGTGAAACCAATGCATCACACAAAACAGTGATGATCTAAAAAAGCCAGAATTAATACTGAGACTTCGTTTACTGAGAAGTCCAGTGTGTGACCTCAGATATAAGTGGGGCGGTCACATGATGGGTGACTTCAAAGGTGTTGAACATGGCAGCATTTCTTTTGCTAGAAAATTCATCAACAACGTTAGGAAAGTACTTCAGGGACCTGTAGATAATTATAAGCCGGATGTTCAGTGAGCATTTTAAGACAATACAGAGATATTCACGCAATGACAACTGCTTGCATTGAAATTTATCTCTGTGTAATGCACTTTCAGGCAAGCTTTCCTGCCCATGCAAGAGACTTTAAGACAGCTTTAAGAAAGAGTTTGGGGGAGCTGTTTCGTTAAGAACCGATGCTGTCATCTAATGTCTGTAGCTGTGTTCTAATGAAGTTTCCGCTGAGAACAGGAAATCAGTCATGTGTGTAGTAAAAAGACTAAAAGTGACTAAAAATGATTTGTCATTTAGTGACCAGATATTCACGGCAGCAAATTTCAAGTTTGGGAAGGGCCTAATACAGATTCATAGATATATATGGACAAAGAATTCATCACACCCACATGGACTTCAATGACATTGCATTCAGAAACATACACTTTAATATTGTCCCCCTTTTCGGCCATAACAGTTTCCACTGTTCTTGGAAGGCTTTTCACAAGATTCTGGAGTTTCTGTGTGAATTTGTGTCCATTCATTCTGTAGAGCATTTTTGAGGTCAGACACTGGTGTTGGACAAGAAGGTCTGGATCACAATCTCCATTCATGTAAAAGGTGCTGGATGGGGTTTAGGTCAGGACCCTGTGTGGCCAGTCAAGTTCTTCCACACCAAACTCATCCAGCCATGTCTTTATGGAGCTCACTTTGTGCTCTTGGCCACATTCATGCTGGAATTGAAGAGCTTCTTCCCCAAATTGTGTCCAAAATGTTGGAAGCATGGTGTTGTCAAAAATGTCTTGGCCTGCTGAAGTATTAAGATTGTCTAAGGGGCCTAGTCCAAACCCTCAAAAACAAGCTGTCCCAATACTTTTGTCCACCTCATGTATCCAATATTGTACTTGACTACTTGCAAGCTTAAAAGAAGCCACCTCCTGTTCTTACATTGACGTTCATCTCCAATATCTTGATGGCATCACTACTTATGCAGGTGTGTTTTTTTTTTACATATAATATTTTAGGCCACTGATGTGTGTGTGTGTGTGTGTGTGTGTACGTGTGTATATTTTACTGGGTCAGGAAAATACTGGGTCACAGAGAAAGCAACCCACAGATCACGCTTTCTGTGTGTTGTTATTTAACTCATTACAGGAGAGTCATTTCAGTCATTTAAACGATGCCCTTTACATCAAGAAGCTCGGAATCTGCCTCACTCCTTTTAAAATAAGAGTCCAATTTGTAAACACTGTTACAGACTCATGTTTCATCTCTAGTTCATCTTGTTCATACCCTGTCCACCTTATTCGGATGAATTAAAACTATTTCACTTGATGGCATGAATATGACCAGAACGTTTTATTAAAAATCAAAGTACAAAACTAAAAGGATGATATTTTAAAATGAAATTACAGGATTCTGTTAATTTGTGCACATTATGTTCACAGGGATAGTGGAACATTTTAATGAAAATGTTTAATTTGTTCATAAATTATTTATTGTGATATGAATGAATTAATAAAGGAATACACAGTATTAATATATTATGCAAAATACCTGCAAATAGCACCACCTGCTGGGCCAGACACACCTACACCTCAGAGCACTGTTCTCTGATCTAATCTGTTTACATCATCACACCAGAAAAGAAAAGAAAAGATTGGTTTATTATACAAGTTGTTATACCAAAAACTAAAGAACAAGAGACACACAGAGCAGATTCTGGGTGAAATCCCACAACGATATATTGATTTCACCCTTGTTGTTCATTACTTGTATATCTGCGTATTCATCTTTAGTACACGTTTATAATACTTTGTGATCATCTGCATGCACAATGTGCCAAATTAGTGCTAATCACTGGATCGATAAAGAGGTTTATTGATGCACTGAAAACCTCAAATTGAGACCCACACCAAAAATAAAAAACAAATCTTTTTTTGCCTCCAGGACTCCTCTAACCATACAAGTCAGACGACCTCACACACCTTGGAAATAATCAAATTTCATTCTGAAACCTTCCTAAGTTTTAAATGATAATCTTGAGATTTTAAATATCTAGTAAAAATATTTCCCTCAAAAAGAAAAGCATCATTTGTTTGTTTCCTAAATTAGTTGGTTATTAGTTTCTTTCTTTCTTTCTTTCCCTCCTTTCTTTTGTTATTTCCTTCTGTCTATCTCCAATTTCTTCTTTCTTCATTTCCTTACTTCTTTCATTCTTTTTCCTTCTCTTTCTTCATTCTTTTCCCTTCTCTTTCTTTCACTCCTTCTTCCATGCTTTCTTTTCTTCCCTCTTTCTTTCTTTAATTCCTTGCATACTTCTTTTTTTCCTTCATTCATTCTTTCCTTCATTCCCTCATTCTTTTTTCCTTTCTTATTTCATTCCTTCCTTCCGTCCTTCTGTCTTCATTACTTTCATTCTATCCTTTCTCCCGTCCATCTGTCTTTCTTTCTTTCTTTTCTAAGTGAAATTACACTTCCTTTAACGGGACTGATTAAAGGTGGAATTTACACGAGTAGTGAAATGAATTCCTCCCCGTGGGGTTCAGGACTGGGATTTTGTACTGAATGGGGTTCCGAACTGTAATCTGACTGTTTCACTTTGTTCTATAAGCTCAGCCTCCAGGAAGCGCCTCTATCTAAGTTTGACACGAGTTTAAAAATCAGGTGTGTTCAGGTGTGTGAGGGGGCGGAGTCAGCCTTCAGGTGAGGTCGCTTTAGCCCTGGGCGACGGGATTCTGCTCCTCCAGGAGGACTCTAACGCTTACATTGGACCCAAAACGCTCCCGAGAAACCAACTAAACAAACACAAACTGGACTCGTGGACACGAGGACAAAAGGGGCGGAGCCTAAACGGATTGCGCGTGAGGATTGAACCTGTGCTTGAGACGTATCACTAAATTACAGTAGGCTATCTAGTCTTTAGTTCTAGCCTAAAGTCGTGTCTACGGTTTATTGTCCTTTTTTTATTTACACCTTCAAACCTCTAATTACTGCTGAACATGAGGAAATCATCCACTTCAGGTGAGTCCACAGGACATTCTCGTATTCGCCAGTTTCATATCATGATTTTTCTGCTCCACCTTAAAAAAGGGCTGCAGTTACACTGTGGCACCACTGTACCATCTAAGGTGGACCTGGAAAATTGCAAAAAAAATTAAATGTTGAGTTTAACACACAACTGCAAGAGCTGGTGTTAATGGCATGCGTATATCACAGTTATATCACTGTCGGTCCTCTTTTTTTGCATGGGTGTAATTTTGACTAACAGCATAAAAAAGTAAGAGAAATTGGTTCTATGGAAATATCTCAAACAAAACATTGTGATTTATGAGCGAGGCTGGCACTCACCCAAAGATATTTGGATTCCAGCGTGATAAAGAGATAGGGAAAAAGCCAGTTAACCTGGTTGCCTTATTTACTTTAGCTCTGCCACTTAAAGGCTGGATGGGTGTGTCATGTGAAGCTATAAACTCCCCCCAAAGATCAGTAACTGTATGGCAAGTTCCATCCAGTGCTATGACTGAAAATCTAAAATCTTGATCTGCTTCTGCAGACCATGTTTCCATTCCTGACATACATTTCAAGTCTAACGTGAGACAGGCTTTCAGTTGGTGGGATGAGAGCTGAATGCAAATGTCCAGCCAGGCAATATAATACAAAAGTATATAATACAAAAAAAAATGTATTATTTTATTCTTTTATATTATATACATCCCTGACCCTGAATGCAGGTCTAAGGGGTAAGTAATGGATGGATATTATATACATTACTGTGTAAAAGGCACCTATAAAATAAAAAACCTAAAAAAAACCTAAAAAACAATATTTAAAAACGGTTTAGCAGTAAGTACATTTTCCCACAGTAATACACTAAACGTACTAAATAAAACTACAAAGTATAAATGCAGATACCATTCTTTAGTAAATAGTAGTGTTATGTTCAGTACCTCAGTGTGTTCCTTGTGGAAGTCCAGTATTACTAGTATTACTAGTATTACTAGTTTCATCAAAAACCTGGTTTGACTCAATCAGTCCTTCATTAAATTAGATGATGGAGTTTCACAATCCAAACAACGGCTGGAGGAATCTTGACACTGTTTCATTTCTTGTTTGTTTGTATTTATTCTGATGTTAACTTTGCTGGCAGAAAGACCACACACTGAGAAATGGCTTTAAATTATTTGTATAAGACTTTGCACAAAACTGTGCTAGTGTGAGAACAAAAAATGATTTCTCTTAGACTGATTGCTTCATGAAAAGTTGATCTTGGTCTTGGATCATTTCCATTGGGTCATTCATGATCCTCTTCAATAGCATCCTACGTTTTTGGTTACTAGGTGCACTCCATAGCAACGGCCTGAAAAACAAGACTCAGTATGCCACTTCTGTAAGCACAGTTTATCACAGTCAATGCTTTACTATTCATACTGGACTCTGTAATAATGGAGTTATATAACTCCTCCTTCTGTTTTAACATCCTAAATTTCCTATTTCTGCCATTCTGCCAAATTTCCTATTTCTAATGACACATTTTTGCATCCCACCATGGTCTCCCTTTTACATTTACGGCATTTATCAGACGCTTTTATCCAAAGCGACTTCCATTCTCTACCTACAGGGGACAGTCTCCCTGGAGCAACTTAGGGTTAAGGGTCTTGCTCAGGAACCCAGTGGTGGTTCTGAAGGTAGGATTCGAACCTGTGACCTCTTGGTCTAGAGGCAAGTATCCTACCCACTGAGCTACCACCACTCCTTTTTGTCTGTCCTATCTGTCCTACCTTTGGGAGGAAGTCTGACCTTCTCCAGAACCTCTCCAGAAAATACTCTAAATATTAAATACACAATGCTTTATACACAAAATGCTGTGTTCAGTAAGTAAGGTGGATATAAATACAGAAATAAATTAATAAATTACTACTGAAGTTTCCTAGTAATGCTAATAGTGGTTTGGAGTTATTCTTTATACTGATACTGTTGCACATAATAGTGACATAAGTAGTGATATTTTACATCATAAACAAAGTAAACTAGTGCACTTGATTATAAATATATTGCTGCAAATAAACAATTGAAAAAGATTCATATCAGCCTTTGAATAAACTGACATAAAAGGTCACACTACGCAAATGAACGCTCTAACCAATCACAATGTGTGCTGACTAATCACAGTTCCAGACTTTATTCTGGGTGTGTTTTTATTAAAGCTGGGTTTCGATTAAAATTGGGTGTGTGATTGATAACATGATTTTCTCAACTTAAACATTAATAAAATCAAATCAAATATAAAACCAAAGCTATTTGCCACTGCAGGGAATTCAGGTTTTATGTAGAAAAACAAAGTACCCCCAAAGTCCAGAGTATGGGCGTCGGAAAAATTATAGCTTTAGAACCATAGAACCATTATAACCACCCCACCCCCACCACCACCAACACACCTCAAAAAACAGCAGAGACAAAGAGCATATTATTAACTATGCATATTATTTGTCTATTTCTCATTATTATCCGTGTTATAAATTGACTATAGACTGTATGAACTCTATGAATTTAAAGGGAGCATTTTTCGACAAGGCAGCATAAATCTTCAGAACACTTGCGTCCATGACCCAGATTTCTGAACAGGTACCAGCAGAAACATGTTTCTTTTATCAGGGAGCAGCAGAAGCAGTCAGTACCATCAGTAGCAAGTGTCCCTGTAAAAGTGAGGTGAAGCGGCACAGAAATATATATTTTTTTATCTTTCAAAATAAGAGTAATTAAAAAAAAAAACTGCCTTAATATGCAATGAAATAATTGTCAGCGTTAAGTAAATAATGTGTTTACGTGATAATAGCGCATTAATGTGCCCAACACTTTTAAAACTGATACTATAAAAGGAATTATATTTCTCCAGAGCTTCTCGCCTCTGGTTTCCAGAGAGATTTCTAAAACTTTGCTTTTGGTTTTTAAAGCTCTGCAAGGAACCACTCCTCACTCCAAACACTGCACAAGATCTCTTAGGTCCTACAGTAAACTGCTTCTCATGGCCTCTTGAAATTAGGTCTTCTCCCTCTATTTTTTAATCTTGTTTAAACACTCAACAAAAAACATTTGTTTTTCTGTTGCTTTTGTTTTCTGTTGCTTCATTTTCAAATGGTGCAAAAAGTGAACAGTTATGATGGTTTGAAATGATGCACTGTGATTGCTTAGAGGGGTGCAATCAGTATTACAAAGGGCAGTATCATTATAATGGTATACTGGACTCTGTGAGGTCTGGTAAACCTTCGACCCAACACAGGGAAATATTCACTAGAATATTAGGGGATAGGGCTCTGGACTAGAGGTGTATGTGTGTGTGTGTGAGTGAATGAGTGTCTACAGCTGTGCTCGTTTAAGGGTTAAGTGTTCATGCCGTGTGATTGGTTGAATGTGAGTTTAAAACCTGGCTGAGCCAGAGATTTGGTGCGTGGTCACCCAGGTTATTGGGGGTTGTTTTATATGTGTGCTGGAGAGAAGGTGAAATATCACCAAGCTCGAAAACGTACCTTGTTCAGTGCTCAAGTTAGCGACGGAGAAAACGTATCACACTGCTGAAAGTGGGGAAACGCTGGTCTGAGTCTGGTGTGAGGGTGCTTGTGACTTTTTCTGGGAGACAGTCTCACCTAGGTGGAACCCTCTAGACTTCTGAGAGCCTGCTTCTCTTACTATCAGAGGCGAAGCACGGTGGAGAGGAGAGCCGGCAGGAAAGAGGAGTTAGTGACACGAGTGGCACGTTCGCTGGCGGCTGATTTCCTTCCACTCCCTCTCTCTTTCTCTCTCTTCCATCCAGGAGTGAACCAATGATTCTGTCAGTCTGTCAGTCATGACAGAGACGAAGGCAGAGAGAGAGACTGTACTGACAGAGTGCGAAAACTATCTGAGTTCCCTGTCGGAGAGAAGGTCCTCCAGGGAAACACAGCGATTGTTCTGTTTCAAAGGAGATTCAGAGGGGTGAAGGTCCCCCTCGTAGTGGTGAAGCTCCTCCATGAACGAGCTTGTTTTGGACTTTTGTGCTTTTTGATTTGAATAAAGACTGTCTCTTTGGAACTTGCGCTGCTGCTGTTGAGTCTTTCTCCCTCAGCCAGACATGACAGACTCAGGCTGCTATAACAATATAACTAAAACACCTATACAGTAATCCCCTGCTTTTCATGGGGATTATGTTCCAAGAGCACCCGCATATAGTGAAAATATAGTTTTGGTTTAAAAATGCCTATTTTTATAGTGTAATTCCTAAATATGCCCCAAATATGCTCCCAGAACACTTTAATGTAATTTTAAACCCCTAAAAAAAAAGGTAAATGTAATTTAAATTCCCTGCTATATTCCCTGAGATATGAAACTCGGACAAAAATATTGGGACACTGTGGTGAGGTGAATGGTTTTTGGAGAATAAAACCTGATCTACTCAGGCTAAAAATACAAATGAGGGTTCATTAGAAAGGTCTCCAGGAGATCTACCGAACAGTGAAGTTTAAAGTGTCTGAGTGCGTTCGCTGCCGAGATATCAGACAAAGGTATTGGGTATGTCGCGGGACAAAGGTATTGGGACACCGTGGCAAGGTGAACAGGTCGCCTTGTGTGAAAACATCCAGAAAAAATATGTGAGTGTGTGAGTGAATCCGCGACTCCTGCTACAAGTAAAACTGGGGGATTACTGTATTTTGTACATATCATCCATAACCCAGTATATTAGTGTATTAGATAGCCAGTATATAACTGTATTAATGACCAGCTGTGTCCATTTGCTTTCGCTCAAAATGTTGATCTACTTATGAACAAACCTCCTGATTGGACATCTCAGATCACACTTGAGACTTTAGCAATCCTTCGACCTCAGTGCTACCAAAGTGCCTCAGCATTGTCTAAATGTGTTCTTTGTTGTGGTCTTTTGTAGAATAACGTTCCACTTCCTTTCACAAAGCTCAGCTGCCTGTGTTCGCCATTCACTGTGGGGCGGTTACGCCGCAGCCTCACATTGAGAAAAAGCTGCGTGTTTTTGTCCTCTGTAATCTGCTCAGCTTTATAACCCCTCTCTACACTCTGTGTACACAATGATTTGAGTGGAATGTAGGAGCTGCCAAAGTCACTGTCACACACACCCCCCGCTGCACTCACACACATGTTGGATCATGTAGTCTTTCTCTCTGGCAGCACGTTTGGCCCCGTGTGTGTAGACACTGATCTCATTCAGAGAGTATTCCTCAAATTTAGCCATGGCCTTCGGAAAGGAAGGAAGAGTTCCAAGACAAGAAGGAGCGAGGACATATTGACTTTGAGTGATGTTTTAGACAAAAGACTAATGTACACATCTTCCCCATCACCCTAAAAATGTCAATGCCAATGTTTGGTGCCAAAAGTTCACTTTTTAGTTTTGCACTAGAGCTATCAGGCTAATGCAGCTAACAAGTAATGAAATCTTATACTAGTATTGGCATTGGTTAAAACCACAGGATGAGTATCACATAAATGGTTACACAAACTTCATGCTGTAAAAAAGATGTTCCAGGGAACAAATAACACAGGTCAGCAAGGCTTTGTCACAAACGACTCACTGACTACCGACTCCTGCACCCAAAAAGCGTAAAACATGTCTAACCAATGGCGTTTTTCCACTGGCACAAGGAACAAATGTTTCTCAATTACAGATAAAGCAACCCAACCCAAGCTGAACCTGAGTTGCTTGACGGCAGGGCCAAAAGTAGGCCGTAGCCAAGCGGACTGCGTCACTGCTTTCTGATTGGTTAAAATGATACCATGGCAACAAACAGAAAAACATTCCGGCGGTTAGGGTATAAGCCCTAGACCAATTAGTATAGTGAAAATTGCTAGCCTTACTCAAGTGCATCAATTTGAGGTTGCAAAAATATTTCTTTGAGAATTTCTGTGTAATTAAATGGTGAGATTGGAAACAAAGTCTTTCAGAGTGGTTAAATGTGAAATGTTCTGTTCTTACTCTTTTTGATACAGCCAGCACATTTTAGTTATTATATGAAATGGTCAAGAACAAATAACATTGATCCATGTAGGTTCGATATTCGATGTAGTAAATAGATTATATTTATATTTAAATATATTTTGATTATATTTAAGTCGTACTGATATGGTGTGGCCACCATTTGCCTCACGCAAGTTCAACACATCTCCGTTGCATAGAGTTGATCAGGTTGTTGATTGTGGGCTGTGGAATGTTGGTCCACTCCTCTTATATCCACAATAGCTGTGCGAAGTTGCTGAATATTGTCAGGAGCTGGAACACGCTGTTGTTTACACCGATCCAGAGCATCCCAAACATGCTCAATGGGTGACATGTCCGGTGAGTATGCTGGCCATGCAAGAACTGGGATGTTTTCAGCTTCTCGTCACGGTCTCTCTGTGCATTCAAAATGCCGTGAATAAGATGCCCGCCCATTCCATAACCCCACCGCCACCATGGGCCACTCGATCCACAGAGTTGACGTCAGCAAACTGCTCACCCATATGATATCACACTGCCCTGAACAGTGGAAACCGGGACTCATCCGTGAACAGAACGCATCTCCAAAGTGCCAGATGCCATTTAATGTGAGCATTTGCCCACTCAAGTTGGTTACGATGATTAACTGCATTCAGGTCCAGACCCCAATGGGGACGACGAGCATGCAGATGAGATTCCCTGAGATGGTTTCTGACAGTTTGTGCAGAAATTGTTGCTGCAGCGTCCAGGTGGCGGGACGATCTCAGACAATCATGGGGGTGAACATTATGGATGTGGAGGTCCAGGGCTGGTGTGTTTACACGTGGTCTGCAGTTGTGAGGCCGGTTGAATGTACTGCCAAATTCTCTGAAACGCCTTTGGAGACGGCTTATAGTCGAGAAATGAACATTAATTTCACGAGCATCAGCTCTGGCAGACATTCCTGCATACCAATCACACACTCCCTCAAAAGTTGCAACATCTGTGGCATTGTGCTGTGATCAAACTGCACATTTCAGAGTGGGTAGAGTTTTATTGTGGGTAGTCTAAGGCACACCTGTGCAATATTCATGCTGCCTAATCAGCACCTTGATATGCCACACCTGTGAGGTGGGATGGAGTATCTCAGCAAAGGAGAAGTGCTCACTAACACAACTTTAGACAGATTTGTGAACAATATTTGAGAGAAATGGGTCTTTTGTGTGTGTCGAAAATGTTTCAGACCTTTGGGTTAAGCTCATAAAAATTGGGAGCAAAAACAAAAGTGTTGCGTTTATATTTTTGTTCAGTATGGATAGGCTGTCCAGAGTGAAAATCCCCATTTGAGAATTTAGACAGGTGTGATGATTCAGGCTTGGTGGAGTATAAGCTTCTATTCCATTTTAGAAAAAATAGCCTTGCAGCTACAAAACTAAAGAACCAAACATCAGATGCTACATGTGTCTCAGTCCAATAACTACATGTTGGTATGGTGGATATGACAGATTTTTTAACTATTGCTTTAAACCTTGCAATCTTGATAAGAAGTCATTTTCTTAAACACATTTTATCCTGTAGCCTGAGTGAGCAGCTGTATGGCACTCCCTCAGTAATCTAGATAAATAAGTAACTTGTAGTACCAGTGTAATACACATCAATCAGTCATAACACTAAAACCAGAGACAGGTGAAATTAATTACGTTGATTATGACGTTCAAACTGGCACCTGTCAATGAGTTGGATTTGTTTGACTCTTCATGGAGATGATGACTTGGAAGTCTTAGTGACTTTGACTGGCCAAATTGCGATGACGGGATAAATGGCTCGGAGCATCTCCAGAATAGCAGGTCTTGTGGAGTGTCCATGGTATACAGTGCTTTGTAGTTATCAAAAGAGGACCAAGGATTAAAAACTAGTGAACCTGTGACAGTACCATGTGCACTTCAGGCTCTTTGTGAGCAATGGCTGGCCAGTCTTTTTTTTTCCCACAAACTGCTGAAAAAGTTTATGGAGTGTAGATAGACATTTGTCAAAATATACAGTGCGTTGTTGTTTGGCTTGTATGGGATTGTATGGGATTGCCTTTTCACTCCTCACCCAATCCAAAGTGGTGAGAAACCACTTTGGTGGTGAGAGTGTCTAGCTGTCATTCTCTGACCACATCACATCTGTCTCTCTGTCATGTCACTTCACTTTATACATCAGGAAAATCAGGCCAGACCAGACTCAGTATACCACCCAACTCCTGGTACAGACCATGGTTATCTCTCACCTCGATTACTACAATGCCCTCCTAGTGAGTCCTTCAGATTGCACAGTGAATAGAACCTTTCAGAATGCAGCAGCATGACTAGTCTTCAACCAACCCAAAAGGTTGCATGTCACCTCATTGCTGGTAGACATGCACAGGCTACCCATGGCTTTCAAAATTAAGTTCACTAACTCTTGCCTATAGAATGATATCTGGGTCTGCACCCAGCTATCTTAATCCCATTATTCAGTCTTGCGTTCCTACTCACACCCTCCACTCCTCCAAGGAAGATTGTCTGACCACAGACCACTCAGAGAGCCCATGCTAACCGCTGTCCACTGCCAAAAGCCAAAATGGGCATGTGAGCAAGAGAACTGGGCCATGGACTGATAGAAGAAGGTAGCCTAGTTTTATGAATCACATTTTCTTTTACATCATGTGGTCAGGTATGTGTTCGTCACTTACCTCAGGAAAAGATGGCTCTAGAATGCAATATATATAAGTAAAAGAGACCATTCTGTCATACGTGAACACACCACAGCACGAAATTCAACCTCTGCATTTAACCCATTCACCAAGTGAAGCAGGGGGCAGCCAGGGACACGGTACCTCAGCAGTGCCTAGTGGTCTTGGGAATCGAACCCGGATTTTCTGACCGCAGGGCGAATGCCCTAAGCACTAGGCTACCAGCTGCATGTGGATGTTACTTGTACCACTAACCTAAACATAGTTGTACACCTGTTCATTTGGGAATAGGATATTTCTATATTTTTGCCACACTGCATAAACTGTTCAGGAATGGTTCAAGATGTTGACTCTCCAGATCTCAATCCAGCTGAGCATTTGTGGGATGTGCTGGATGAACTAGCAGTCCAATCCATGGAGGCTGCTCTCAGAAACTACACAACTTAAAGGATTTGCTGCTAACATTTCGGTGCCAGATATCATAGCACACCTTTAGAGGTCTTGTGGAGTCCAGATCATGACAGGTTAGAGCTGTTTTGACAGCACAAGGAGGACCAACGCAATATTAGGCAGGTGGATTTAATATGATGTCTCTCTCTCTCCTACTCTCCCTCCCCACTTATCTATCTCTCTCTCTCTCACTCTCTCTCACTCACTGTGTCTCTCTCGCTCTCTTCTTCCCCAACCTCTTTATTTCTGAGAGTTGATTGTGGGTTTGTAATTATTATGTTTCAGTCACCGGAATGTGGCCCCTCATCTTTCAGGAGTGTTAGTAGTGTTTGCAGTGTTAGTGGTGTTGCCAGTTTTAGCAGTGTTAGCTGTATTTGCAGAATTATCAGTGTTAACGGTGTTTGCAGTGTTAACAGTGTTTGCAGTTTTAACAGTGTTTGCTTTGTTTGCAGTGTTAACAGTGTTTGCAGTTTTAACAGTGTTTGCAGCGTTAACAGTATTAGCAGCATTGACTGTGTTAACGGTGTTTGCAGTGTTAACAGTGTTTGCAGTGTTTGCAGTTTTAACAGTGTTTACAGTTTTAACAGTGTTTGCAGTGTTAACAGTGTTTGCAGTGTTTGTGGTGTTTGCAGTGTTAACAGTATTAGCAGCGTTGATTGTGTTAACGGTGTTTGCAGTGTTAACAGTGTTTGCAGGGTTTGCAATGTTAACAGTGTTTGCAGTTTTAACAGTGTTTGCAGTGTTTGCAGTTTTAACAGTGTTTGCAGTGTTAACAGTATTAGCAGTGTTGACTGTGTTAACGGTGTTTGCAGTTTTAACAGTGTTTGCGGTGTTAACAGTGTTTGCAGTGTTAACAGTGTTAACAGTATTAGCAGCGTTGACTGTGTTAATGGTGTTTGCAGTGACATTATAAATTACAAAAGTCACAAACATTATAATTTATAAACACTACAGAGAAACATTCAGAGAAACATCTCCATCACTCATGTAGTGAAATGAGCTTCTCAAACATCTGTGAGAGTGAGCAATAAGGTTAAAATAAATTAAAGAGAAAATTAAAGGTTAGAACTAATAAAAATGTAGAAAAATACATTCAAACAAACACTGAAAACAAGGTAAACTTTTAGATGTGTATATTAGACGCTATGTGTAAATGTAATAGAATAGTACTGTAAAGTGCAGTGTGCTGGTTGCTATTGATGTAAAAAGACATAAATAACAGATGGGGTAGAGAGGCAGATGAGGTACAGTGAGGTAGAAAGGCGGGTGAGATACAGTGAGGTAGAGAGGCAGGTGAGGTAGAGGCAGGTGAGGTACAGTGAGGTAGAGATCCAGATGAGGTACAGTGAGGTAGAGAGGCAAGTGAGGTACAGTGAGGTAGAGAGGCAAGTGAGGTACAGTGAGGTAGAGATCCAGGTGAGATACAGTGAGGTAGAGAGACAGGTGAGATGCAGAGGCGCAGGTGAGATACGGTGAGGTAGAGAGGCAGGTGAGATACAGTGAGGTAGAGAGGCAGGTGAGATACAGTGAGGTAGAGAGGCAGGTGAGGTACAGTGAGGTAGAGATCCAGGTGAGGTACAGTAAGGCAGAGCAAATGACAGGAGAGAGATGGCCTGTATATAGCTGAATCCAGACCAGGAGAAGATGTTCTGCAGCACTGGAGTAAGTCCACAGAATCACTGGAGAGACCCAAAACCTCAGCTACCTCAGATGGTAGAAACACAACTTCCCCTTTTTGGACTGAACTTGAGAGCGGTGTAATACCACTGCAGTTTATTTAATGAACATAAAATAACACTCTTGGTTGGTGTTTCCTTCCAGGTTGTGCTTCACAGTATCAGGCTTTGTTTATTTATGTTTTTAACAGTTACATAATAGCTTGTTTAAAAGATTTGCCACGTTATGTAACATCTGTATTAATAATGATAATAATAACAATAGTAGTGATAATAATAATAATAATAATAACAACAACATTATTAATAATAATAATGACTCAGCACATGTCGACTTACTACTCACTGTATCTTGTGCAATATCATACTTATGATGCAACATCCTGTTCACACTGCTGATACACTGTTGTCTATTTATCATATTGTTTGTGTCGTAACTTGCACTCCGTTGAATGTTGCTATGTGTGACACAGTAGACCATGAAGAAACATCTCATCTCACTGTGTACGTGTTCACAGCTGCTGATGACATTGAAGTAACCTTGAACCTTCATGTCCCAATTAACAACATTCATCTTTGTGATTATCAGACATCAGTCACTCCGGAGGAAGATTTAGTAGTCAGTCTGGTGCTTGTATCTTTACAACCTCCTGACTCTACCACAGAGACTTACGTGTAGTTATGCAGAGGAATTTTGGCTATTTGCCAGAATCAAGGCTATGTCATTATCTGCGTCCATCATGTTATCACTGCCATTTCCTTTTGAAGAGTGAATCATGAGCGTTCTGAAGCAGCGGCTTGACCCACGGCGCATATAAGACATTATCCTGCTGATAATGACAGGGGATACCAGGCTTGCGTCACTGCGAAAAATTCCTGTTAGCACAAGATTTCAGCGTACGGCCCACTTAAAGACTCCACTGCAGCTCATAAAACAGTTTATTCAGAGCTAAACAGGCCAACCTGAAAGGAACAGAAGGAACAACACATATACAGAGAACCATCAACATTAAAAGAGAACATTCCACTAAAATCCCTTAAAAAACATATTTAAAAAAGCTTTTACATGAAATAATACTCTGTCAAATGAAATAAATGAAACTATTTAGCAATAATCCAGGTAAATGTGTATGGACGGTGAATGGATACAGATATGTGGAAGTATGGTGTGAAGTATGGTGGTGGGAGCATCATGACTAGTAGTCGTTTTTAGTTGGCCAAAATTCCTCAAGTTCATGATTATTGCTATGTTTTAAATACAGTTGCTGATGTAAAAAATGTCAGGTTTAGTATTATTCTCATTAAAGTGTATTTAAAGTAGTGTGAAGTAAAAGAAAAGTTTGGCTCTGATGCAGCTGTAGACGCTCTGTGGTTGAGGGCTCAGGACTATATGGTGGGTCATAGAATATCCTGTCAGCACTGATGGCTACTGTACCAATGGTGTTCTGAAGGTGAGGCTACAGAAACTACAAAAATGTTTAATTTCTCAGGTTTTTATCTTTTATAGGTGCAAGTATTGAACTGAACAGCTTTGCCTTTTAGGAATTGCTGACAATATTTCTTCTCATTTCCAAATAAAAATATTGTTTTTAAAGCATCATTTTACAGTAACCGACAAAACAACAGAATAAGAGAAATGATGCCGCATTAATAATAATTCAAAGAAAACCAATCTGTTGTTCACTTTTAAACAAAATGGCAGTAATTACCTTTGATGAACTTGTAGTAGTGTTTTACCATTTAACTGGTCTCATTGTGAGAGGAGAGAATCGATTACAGCAGTGTTTTTGTACTTTTCCAGCAATCAGATGCTGATTTAAAAATAAACTGCAGTGCCTCTGGAGCTGTATAATAGTGCAGCACTCAGAACACATCATTTCACAATTTTTTCTTCATTTAAAAGGAGTTTGTCTTACCTTTTCTCACCTCAGTCTTTGAGAGAAAAGTGTTGAGAAATCATTCAAGTGACGTTAGGCCCTTTTAGCTTCTGCTTTTAGCCCTTTTAGCTTCTGTTACCCAGGTGTGACCTGATATTTTATGAGTAAAACCTCATTTGTTCATCCACAAAGTGTCCAGCAGTCCAGTAAAAAAACTGTTATAATGTTGTTTCTTGCACGTCACCTAACAGGGTTGTGTTTTCATCAGTGCAAGTCAAAATACATTATGTGTATAAATTTGAGGTGCCCATATGCACTTGAAGTTTATAAAATATTAATAACAAAAGAATAATTGTTTCACCTCGCTGTAATTTGGTTTTATAGTTCTAATGGCCGCGCCGCCCCAGTGAGGAAACAGAGCTGTGTGATGTTTTCCTTCTGCAGTCCCTGCACGTGTTGTGAAATGCTTGTAGTAATGCATGCCAGTAAAGTAATGAGGCCAGGAGCAACACTATGGGGAACATGTGCGTGAGTGAGGGTGTGTGTGTGTGTGTGTGTGTGTGTGTATGTGCGCGTTTATGTATTGTACAAACAGCGGACAACCTCTTACTCAAACAGGACCTGCATTATCAAAGACCTGAAAGTGGTGCTGCTGTGGGTCGCTGAACCACTTTCAACTCCTTCATAGTGTAATTTCATCACTTTTGCAGCTCCAGGAATCAAACATGTCATGGCTGATCGACTAGTGACTGTAATCGGTATGATTTCCAACAACAAAGTGCAGAAATTTCCCCTTAAACGTCACAGCTGACTGATGTTTGTCAGTCAGTTTGCTTGTGCATCAACGTGGCCCGTCTGGTCACGTCCATCTCTCTTCCTCAGAACACACTCACCTTTCCATGCAGTCTTTATTTACACTATAAACATGGTCACCTGGGTGTCCTTTGCTCCAGAGTCGACGCTGCAGGTCAATAACAGAGCGGACAGTGTCAAAAAGCAGCTTAGATAAAAATCTGTAAGCATGTATACTTTTTAATTCATTGAAGACACTGGGCATTTCATACACGCAGCTCTGAAAAGGTTGGGTTTGGGATTGTTTCGTCCTAAAGCATTATCTAGTTGTTATTAAGTACAAGTATCTTTGTGTAGCTCTCTATTAAAAAAATTTAAATAAAAATGATTATAACTGAGCCCAGTAGCTTCTGAATGAGTAACCTGTCATTGTTTATATTAGTCTTTAGCAACATTTATTCATTTATTACACTATTTCACATTAATTAATATTACTTTTATTTCATTGTATTTTCTCTGCTGCAGTTCTAAATACATCCAGTAGGCACAGTATGTTGTAGTAAAAGCCATGAGCATGGCCTCTACTTTAAATAAAGCTTTGTAAATCATAACAAATTAGATGCATGATTTTATTTATCGCGGTCAAGATTTTAGTTTAGGATGGCAGTCAGCTGAAGCAGCTTGTAAGGATTGGTCCTGGACTCTTGTTTCTGTGTATGTCCAGTAGGTGTCACTCACGAGTCTTTGTCTGTGCACTT
>JBBJLR010103332.1:0-25193 GCA_037577145.1 Brachypetersius gabonensis | reverse complement strand
AGAGAGAGAGAGAGAGAGAGAGAGGGAGAGAGAGAGAGAGAGAGAGAGAGAGAGAGAGAGAGAGAGAGAGAGAGAGACAAAAGAAGAGGGAGTTTTTCTCTCTGTGGGATCAGTAAAGGGTAGCAGTGGAGCTCATGCACACGTGCGTAGCACAAAATACATTTCAGACTGAAAACTCTCTTTGCACTGCCTTTAACGAGTTGCCAAAAACAACAAGGGCATAATGAGGAAAAAAAAATCTCAATTAAGAGGAGAATATTAAAATATGTCATTAGATGCTGATTGACAGACATCTCTGCTGAGCCATATTCATACAGGAAATGTACAAAAACGTGGAGTACATGGAACTGGGAGTTTTGACAAACTGCACTGTATCGTCTACAGTGGGGTGTGACAACCATCATAGCTTGAATAGTAAACTAAAGGAATACTGGTTGTTTTTTTTTTTTTTTTTTTTTAAATTCCATCCTAATCTTCATCTGTCGAGGCTGTAGACTTGGTTGCCGTGGACGATAATTCTGTAAAGTAGAAAAACACGCTACTTTGAAACTTGTTTATAATATAAATCAAAGGGGCATTCAGAGCATGCACTAGAACGTCATGGTATAGACATAAAATGAAAGGTCATATGAAGATGTTTTGAAAATGTACAGCACTAAAATATTATTGACTAGTTAGATTTCAGTTTACTGCAAATAAAACGTAAAGTTTTCTTAAACAAAAACAGAAATATGTAAAAGCACCATTTACTATCACACAAAATCAATATTCTGAAATCTGAATTTCAGGTCTGCCAAGCTTTAAGCAGTATAGGCATTATAAATCCTACATTTTCATTTCTGTGTAGGCCTACAAATGTGGATCAATGCATTTTTATGCTGGTGCAGGTTTGTTGACGCTAGCCATTGCTGGTTTTGAAACTGATTAATGCAATTTATCACAACCTTAGTGTACACTTAATTAGGACATGATGGATGAAGATTAGGTTGGAAACACTGGAGTGTTCCTTTAAGACCTGTGTGTCCTCTATCCTTCTGCAGGTGTGCGTTTCTTTTTTGTATTTTTATGTCTTGGTCCTCGTTTAAACCGCTGCAGGGTGTTGAGAGTGTTTCCTCTTTCTAGATCAGTTTCTCCAGCAAGATCCTGCTCCAGAAGTTTCTCAGTGCTGCTCCCGTGTCCTCTGTTAGCATAGTCGTGTTTTGGGAGATGCCTTGCGGTCACGTTAGTCATTTTCCCGTGTTGTGTCTCCGCTCCCGTCCTCACAGGAATGGACATTTTTGCATATCAGAGACGGTTGACCTTAATGACACCTCATGCATTATGGAAACCTGCAAGTGCCATATGAGTCTGCCCTTTTTTTTGGAGCTAGCCTTTCTGTGTCCAGTCCAAACCTGATTTAGGTGACCTGATTTCAGCCTTTTATGCAAATCCATACCTGCTGAGGGGGCGTGGCCAAGGGGGCGGGGCTGAGTCGTTAACATCCTGCAGTGGCATAAACAATTATAAGGAGCCCAGTGCTACAGGAGAAAAGTTTCTGCTGAAGGCAAAGGTCATCAACCGGCTGGACATGACCAATAGTTCTCTTTTCTGGAGCAGCAAGAGATTGTATGAAGTTTGCTTGATTCAGACTAAATGGCCAATTGTGAAACCAGCAATATGGCAGCTGGGCCAGAATGACATAGCAGTGAGTAAAATTGCACAATGCTAGTAGCACCGTTCTGTAAAAAAAAAAAAACAATTTTCAAAGCTTCACAACAAGGAAAAGGACGACTTCGCCTAGTTGTCTCAGTGGTGGCGAGTCCGTGTATTTGAAGTCGTTTAGTTTGTGGTTTTACTGGTAAAATGTAGCTCAGTGACCCTTTTAAAATAACATCGTGCGGTTTGACTGGAAACTTCTGCATAGGACTGTAAATAAACAGATAAATAAATGTACCAAACAATTGGTTGTCTTGTGCTGACCCACATGTTTAGATTTTTGCAATTCAGGAAGCAGAAAATGTTTACAAATGATAATGTTTCCCTCGAATACTTGATTCCCGAAATGTCAGAATCGCTAGGGCTGTCTTTTATAAACAACACCATCGATGTTCTTTTTCGGGGAGACGTCCCTCTTACCTCCGCGGGCGCTTGTGTCCCAGTTTACTTGAAGACGTGGTTTAAGGCAATAGGGATCCTGTTCTGTGTTTTGTGAGAAATATCTTGGAAAATGCCTTAAACCTGAAGGTACAGCAGAACCAGCCCCACTGGTCAGGTTTGGGTTTACAGTGTGGCTGTACTGACTGCAGCCAGACGCTTCGGTTTCTGTGTTTTTGTGGCGTTTTTTCGACTAAGAGCCGTGCAGAGACTCCAGAGGCAAATGTCCTGTTCTCACAAGGTCAAAATGTCCTTCCCTTCTCATAAGGCCTACTTTTAAACAGAAGCGACTGAGATTTTAGGCCGCAAGTCATCAAACACCGTACATGCAGTGTGCTTTCATGGTGTATGATATTTGACTGATATTTCTGAATGCCGGGGGTGGGGGGGGGGGGGGGGGTTGTATATAAAAAGAAAATTATTAGTTGCTTCTAGTTGGGTGGAATATCTGGACCGGAGTATCTGACTAGATATTCAGTTTGGAATTTTGTTATATATCTACAGCTCTGGGGAAAAAAATAAGAGGCCACTGCTGTTAATTTCTAAATCCGCATCTCTGAGTGACATTCCATGCCAGTGTCTGTTAAATTCCTACACAAACAGCTCCTTGATTTATGAGGTACTGATTAGTGATCAGCTGAATCAAATCTTATAAAAACACTTCTGTAATCAACACTCGGGATGGTAAAACAGTACTAGAACTTTGTCAAATTGCCATTTTGTTTGAAGTAGAGATTTGTTTTCTTTATATTCAAGTTCTGTAAACACTACATCATTTCTCTTATTTAGATGTTTTGTCATTTCCTTTAAAACGATGCTTCAAAGACAACATTTTTATTTTGAAATGAGCAAAAATGTTGTCAGCAGTTCTTAAAAACGAAGGCAAAGCTGTTCCGTTCAGTACTTGCAGCTATAAAAGATGAAACCTGAGAACATTTTTACCATGGTCTCTTTATTTTTTTCCAGCGCTGTACAGTTGATGATACCTACTTCTGTATCATTGCTACTCTGTAGGCCTAAAAAACACCTTAGAAAGTGAATTAGCTTTGAAAATCTGTTGTTGAAGCTTTGGAGCCCAACATTGGAGTTCAGGGCGACTCTAGTCTCTAGTTATTCTGTGGTTCTCAGTTTATTTTAGATGATCAGTGCTGTACTGATCTGGCGTGAGATACTAGGAAAAAATGAACTACAGTAACTGAAATGAGTTACTGTTAAGCCAAATGCTGAAGTTGCTAAAGTTGTTAGAGTTTAATGATGATAAATAAAGGCCTTTTGTGTTTTGCATTAGTCATTATTAATATGGTACCGCACTAGTACTTACACACACGACTATATTAAACGTACCAGTAACTTCAAAATCGCACAAATATATTAAACTCTTATAAGACTTTTCTTTTTTGTCCTTGATGTTCTTTCAGCTCTGCAATTAATGTGCATTTTTAAGAGGAATTATTACGTAAGTTTGCCACACAGACATGGCCTAATACAACCGCAGCCTCCCTCACTGAAGTCCTTCAGGTTACTTGTGTTGCGTTTTTCTAAGTCTGGATGCATCAAAAAGGCATTTGAGGGGGGAGTGGAGACCCATTGGCTCTGACCTCTTGTGTTTGAATGCCTTTTTAAGGCGAAATAATGGGACATATGTCAAAATACATCACTTGATTAGTTGAATGCATGCAGTTGTTTACCTCAGCATTGAGTAACAGGTATTTATTTAGTGATTAGTTGCGCTGGAAAAGTAAATATCGCTGCGTTTTGTTGCTCAGATGTACCTCCGACGTCTCCATTCATTTTATGCAACATGGAAATCTCATCTGTTTATGTAGAAACACATAGTACTTAGAAATGCGTAGCCAAATATGTGTGTATAGACATGGGAGGTATTTCCTGGAGCCTATTTATACCCCAGTTTAGTATTAATAGTTATTTTCCATCATAAGAATCACTGTGGTAGACGTGGCTTTTTTGTTGAAACATGAATCCGACTGGCATGAATCCAAAGAGTATGTATTAGTCTGCGTGTGCATGCGCCCACATTCTTACCTCAGTCACAGAGCATTTATCGTCTGGAAAATATTAAAGCATTTTTGCCTTCAGATAAACGTCCTAGAGTGGGAGTCCCTGTCTGGGATCTTCATTACGTTTACCTGCTGGGTGAATTTACCCTTTAGGTGCATTACTTGAACATTCTTAGGCGATTGAATCCTGTTCAGCGTCCCTTAGTGTAGTTAGATCTTCTCAGAACATCGCGCCTGCCTGCCATGAATGATTATAATCGATGTAATGACAGAATTGGCAATCCTGGAATGGTACGTTTAGTTAGTTTGGTTCTTTGTTGTGTTGTGTGACTTAAAAAAAATTATTGTTTTGACCAGATGAGTTTAAGAGTGAGACGTTCAAGGTGCTGTACAGTCATGTTTGTTGGAATGTCATAGAAAATTGGGATTTTTTTTAATCTGCATCATAAAACACAAGAAATTAAATAGAAATGGTAGAATTCCTTGCCCTTTAAAAACAACAAAAAAGCAACTAGGTCTGTAATGTTTACAATTTGTTCCATCAGCTAATTAAATAGAGTGAGCTGAAGTCCTTTGTTCTCTTGGTCTGCTGGGATAGAGAATAAATCTTTATCCCGCCTCAGAACACCTCGTCCACACAGCGTTCCCCCGCCTCAGTCGTTCTAAGACCCGCACGCCCCCTGCTGGTCTGATCTCACATCCGGACCCGAGTGCATTCACTTCCTCACGGCATTCTCCCTTTGTTCTGTAGATTTCTCTCTGCTGATCAAATTTCCAGCAGCCGCTGCTCCTTGACAGGAACAGTCTGGTTTGGGTTCTGTGCTCGGGCTCAGTTAGAGATCGTACTAGAGTCCAACTGGGCCTCACCCAGGTCCGACAGGGCCCCTGCTTGAGTCGAACTGAACCGTACCACAGTCCGACGGGGCCCCACTTAAGTTTATTTATATAGAACATTATCCTACACAAAATGTAACCCATTGTGCTTTATAGAAATTGAATATAAATTAGGAATAAATAACTAATGAAATAAAAGTGTACATAAAAGATCATTGAAAGTGCAGCGTAACCATACCAGAGTCCAACAGGGCCATGCACAGGTCTAGCAGGATCATGCCCGACTCCAACTGGACCGGGCCTGAGCTCACCTCCTTAAGCGGTTGGAGTGATCACACTAGCCGAACAAACTGGACTTTGGGGGTCAAGAGTGCCCAGTATGGACCACCAAGTGTGAGAACACTCATCTTCAAGTCCTGAATGAACCACTTTCAGATTCTGCCCCAAACAAGAGTCCCGACCGGTGGTTCCGATTCTCAAAATCTTTTTTTTTTTTATTAAAACATTAACGTGACTTTAAATCTAACCAAAGCCAGCGGTTGGCAGTTGCTCTGCTGGTGGTGCACAGAAATGTCAAGTTAAACACTTACGGTCAATTCAGAAGTTGACTAAAAAAACCTGAAATACCCCAAGAGTCTGAAGCTCATTGTTTTTTTCCACTTTCTACTTAACAATCTAAAGAGATCCTACTGGAGGAAACCTAAGATGTTTTGTTTAAGTGACGACTGCAGTTGTGGACACTTTTTAAATCTATTGAACACAGAACGAAAAGATCCTCATCAGTGACATTTTGTCCCAGCTTGTCCCTTGACCATGATCGGGTTTGGTTCCGTTTTATAGTCTGTTGTTTTTTTCATGCTGGTGAATGTTGTTCTTTGACTTGTAGGTGAGAAAAGCATAGTAGTAATTTAGTTGTAGTTTCTGGAAAGCAAACTTCCCTGTGGTTTTGTACGATCAGGTAGGAACTATGTTTTA
The DNA here is from genome assembly GCA_037577145.1 of Brachypetersius gabonensis. Classification (NCBI taxonomy): domain Eukaryota; kingdom Metazoa; phylum Chordata; class Actinopteri; order Characiformes; family Alestidae; genus Brachypetersius; species Brachypetersius gabonensis. Next base: position 19,233 of record JBBJLR010103332.1, on the reverse strand, counting down.
CGAGTGCATGCTAATGTGTTAGCACTTTCTGATAAAGGGGGAATGGTAGTTGTTCAGTGTTTGTTGAGGTGGTTTGTGTTTTGCTGAATAGAGAGTACAGTCTCTTTACAGAGGCTCTCTAAAGCTTTTTAGAGTTTTGAGTTCGGGTTTCATTCCTGTGACTGCGTGAGGAGGGCTGAATTAATATTTGTTTCGTAGAAGAACTTTTAGGGCGTATCAGTCGAAGAGTTTACGTGAAGGTCAGTGCCTATTCAGTCAGCCGGGGGATCGCGGAGCGCCGAGAGGACTTGGAGGACCCTTAGTGTGTAAATACTTTATTTCTTTGAGTGAAATCGCAATAAACCATTGGGTTTGTGTGACGTGTGCATAAAAACGGTATTTATTTCATCATTAACCCTAAAAAAAAAACCAAAACACTCGCGCAAAACAAAAAGTTGGATGTTTTATAGCTGTTGTTGCCGCTGCTAATTAACGCCTAATTAACGTCTCTTGGCGATTCCAGGGCCAGGAGTGTTGGGGGAGTGTTTTTGTGTGTTTGTGTGTGTGTGTGTGGGGGGGGGGGGGGGGGTTTCTCGCCGTGGGTTGCGGAGCGATTTCCTGTGCCTTGTATTTCTACGTCGTCACACTATTGCCATGTAAAGCTCAAACTGGAATTAGATTACTGGACCTACTTAGAAGGAAGCCAATATGTGACCGATACTGGTTGGGGGTCAAAGAAAGAACGATACTGATAATATCGACTAGTATAATTTTCAGTTAGTCAATATCTTGATTGTGAAATGCTCTTAAACTCAACCAGAACTCTTAAATATAAAAGCTGAGAGTAAAGATACCCAGTTACTTAGTTAATGACCATGCGTTGTTGGTCCTTAATGTAGATGTTTTTGTTAAGTTTTCTCACAAAAAACCCCCCCCTCAAACTATTGGCAAGTCAATGTTTTAAAGATACCAGTATATTGTGGGAGTTTCATGATCGGCCAATACCTCAGTTGGGCTGTAAGTAGGGATGATTACGGTTAGAAGTGTACTGATTTCGGCACTGATACTTATCAGTTCTCATTTATCGCACTCTTCCTAATCGAGTGCAGAAAATGAAGTCATCACAAGAAAAGCTGTAGAAGATTCAGCAGTGATTTTATTGTGATGTTTTGGAGAAATAAGGATCTAAACTGAGTTTCTGTGTCTATAATGAGGGAGGAGCGTCACTACACATGTTCTGATTAACAGAGCGGCGCTGCGTTCCTCCACTGATCAGCGTTTGGAAACGCAGCTGTGTGAGAAAGTATTAACACCCACAGCAGCACCGTCTGAACAGGAGACTCTCCAGAGTTCAGCAGGGACCAGGCAGGAACTGGTTCAGTGCCAGTTCTCCATACACATCACTACCTAGACATTTATTACAGCATCTTTCCATTCGATTTTCCTGTTTTACAAAACCACTTCTTTGAACTGATAGTCAGAAACTTAATAGTTGGCCAGCGGTTTTTTTTCTTTATCTCGACTGTGTGACCTCTGAAAGTATCCGGGTCCCGTAAAACGCTCTTTTCCGTTTAATTCATGTTGTCATTCAAAGGAAAACGTCACCAACGTTGAGTAATTCATTACATTTAAAAAGTCTGCCTACCTCTGCTGTGTATTAAACTCGTTCAGCGTATGAGCTTTGCTATAATGTGAATAATATTTGTGCAAAACTATTTAACTCCCCTTTCGTGCGGACTGTGGGTCTCACGTGCTCTTGTGTGTCGTACGGAAGTAATATATCAATCGCCAGAGGAATGTCAAGCCACCAGACTCTTAAGGGTCTGCTGTTTTTGTCGGAAAGCGAAAGATTGTTTTCTGTTTTCACGGCGGTAAGAGCTGCGTTCATGAGAATGAATTTAATAATTCGTGTGTGTGTGTGTGTGTGTGTGTGTGTGTGTGTGTGTCTTCATTTAAAAGCTACAAATATTGGACACTTCTAATTGTGACCGATTAACCGGCTAGTGGATGTCGGGCGGTTTTGGGGTTAATCTTAATTGTATCCAGCCTTAAGTGTTCGGACTGGGAGAAGTCAGTCTCTGGAGGCACTCGCAGGCTCTACAGAGACGAAACACTGCGGAGAGATTGCACTGCTTCTGCATTTAGTGCCCCTCTAAATCAGGCGTGATGGACCTTCTTAAACGGAAAACGTCTTAAAACTCTTGATGGACCCATAGAGCTCCATGATGAGCCAAACTAAATCTCTAGAGCTCCACAGATCTCCAACTTTAATCTCAGCCATTCTCAGCCACTCAGGCCGTGAGGTGAAATAATGTGATTTCTTTTTAAGAGTCTAATGGAGATGCAAGATTCTATTGTGATGGGATTTCAAATAAATGAGTAAATAACGAGACAAATATAGCAGAAACAAAAGTCTTCCAGTGTAGGTAATACACAGTTCATGCCATTTCAATATAAATGAAGCTGATTGGCCTCTCGTCAGTGTGTTCTAGACTCTTGGACCCTGGAAGATCAGATGAGATGGTGCAGAGATGTCAGAACATTGGTCCAGTGTCTGTGGGACTGGAGATTTAGATCAGGCCTTCATCTCCAATCACCTTCTCTTTGTTGTTTTGTTTTCTGTGGTGTATTAATTTGAGGATTATGAAGGAAAACGTTTTTCCGTCATCTTCAGAAATCCCTCATAAACCCCCATTTTTGTGACAAAGCAATCTGCGGAACCTCTTGGCCTTGTGAATTCAGATCCTGAGCAGAAATGCCAGAAACGAGATGTTAGATGCATGTTCAGAAAGTGTAAGATGTTGATTTTGGGGGAAATAATGATGAAAGAACAAATGAAAGGCCCCATTTATCCTGGAATCAGGGTCTACAGTGTGTCCCGCCGGCAGCGAGTCGTGTTATGAAGTTTTGTGGCTGCAGAACCGGTTCAAATAAAGAGCTACTGCTTTAATACTCCAGCTGGTGTTTTTACTGTCATTACTGGTGTTACTTTACCGCTCCATCACTTCGTCTGCACACACACTGGAGTTCAGAAGTGTTGAACTGCACATCGTTTTTGGTTCAGGTTTGTGTTTAGGGTAATGGTAGCCCTCAGTATTATCTAAATACAATTATTCTAAATGTAATAGATATTTTCTATTAAAATATAATTTTTAAATAAATCCAAGTTTGCAAATATAAGTACTGTTTACGTTTCCATTTAGAATTTTCTGTTCCTGGCCTGTGCTTATTTTGTTTGTTTACATCTTCTCCAGTGTTGACTCTTACTGTAAAGTATTAGACGTGTCACTAAAGAGACCATTAAACCCATATGTCCCAAAAAGTGCTGGTTTTAAAAGCATGGATCTGTATATAAACTACATATGACTAAGATTGTATGGTACCAGTTGTAAGAGTACTATATTTATCTCAAAGGGAGATAACTTGTGTGAAAAGTGCAGATTCTACATATTCCGTCCACATTTGTTTAAGTACCAAATATTTTGACTTGAACCTTTCCGCTCTTGAAATAGTCGGTGTTGGTCAGATTTAGAGCAAAAGCAGTAATTCTAGACTTGGAGTAACTCCGGTTCTAGATCTAATTTCACACATCAGCTCTGAGGAGGAACCTGGACCTAAGGGAAGAATCTGGTGCTTGAATTTAAATGCAATAAAAAAGCAGGTGCACAAACAAGCGATAAACTAATAATTCTATATTTTTTCAATATTTCTGAACTTTCAAGAACTTGTAGGAGCACTCAACATGAAATGTTACAAAAGCAATTTAGAAATTAAGATATTTTAATATTTTAATGTTTGTGGATTTTAAACAGAAAATGCACATCAAAAAAAGCTGGAAATGGGAATGAAAAACAGATTTCATCAGAAAGCTCACAAATCACAGTTCAGTTCAGAGAACAGACAGCGCCCCTTCAGCTTGAATCAGGTAAAACAGTAACTTTCTCATGACTACTCATTACTGAGAAAAAAACATTATACAAATGTCTTGGTGTCAGATCTGCTTTGCAAAAATAATGCTGCTTAACTTTTTAAATGATTCACATGAAATCAACAGCTTTTATACTTTTTATGCTAATTTTTATTTAATAACGTCTTTCTTACTGTATGAGAATTCCACCAATTTTTCAGTATTTCTGCATAATTCAGTCTAATCCAGAGTTGGTTTGGTGTGAAACGATTCACTGTAGAGACACTGATTTCTACACAGTGGAGGTGAATGGAACCAGACGTCTCCGACACAAATCCGGCCGCTTTATTCACTGTCGTCCGTTTTCTCAGTCATCGAGTAATGTAGTGATTACTTTGTTCAATAATCACGTAATTCTAACACACGTAACTTATATAAACCTATACATTTGTGAGATCCTACTGGGTTTCCTCCTTTTCAATTATGCTCACTGAAATCTACTTGAAGAATAATAAAGCCATGCGTTCGGCAAGTTCTAGGTCCATAACCACATCAAAAACCGTAGATCAACATCTCAGGTGGCGCAACCTGAACCATTTCATGGAATAACCTTTTGCAGAGAAAGACGTCTGGTTCCATTCACCTCCACTTTTGAGGTGCTACACATCACATCCCCTCTGAATGCCTGTAAATGCCGTTTACTAGCATTTCTTCGTGCAGAAATGCTAAAACCTTGGTGGAATTCTCTTTGTTACAGTCTCCAACATTTATCTTGAGAATAAGGAGGAGGGTAGACTAACTGAGGAGGGTAGACTAACCAGGAATCTCTGGATTATGTTCTTGTTGAAAAGGAATGAAGCTTTAAGATGGAATCCCCCTAAAAGGGGAGTCTGTCGACCATCTGTGAGGGGAACGTAAAATTTTCAGAAGAACGTGCTGAACATGCCGTATCTCTCCTCCTCACCACAAATATTGAAGGAATATCTGGTCGTGAGGATCAGCCTCTTGATGTACGTCTATTCGGTGAGTTCGGTGATGGAATCAACGGTGCGTTGGGACGGCCAGAGTCTCCGGGGAGACCCATCATCTCCCTTTTCTGCTCCATCTCCTGGTAGAACCACCACCCTGGATCATCTTTTGGCAGAGCGTCTCGTCTCTTTCCCGTTACTGACGGCGCCCCCTGCTGCCCTGCCTCCGTTTCCGCCACCCGCTCGCCCACCCGGCTGCGCGTTGGTGGAGGCGGCACTTTGAGAACTCACTCCGTTTCCATTGGTGGCATCATTATCTTTTAAAGCAGACGAACATGAACAGCAATTAGCCAGTAATTCAAACCGGTCTTTATTTTCATCCAGATACATTGAGGGAGACCCTCGTTTACAGCACATAAATATTAAACTAAAAATATTCAATTGGAATTAATCATAACATCAACAAGGCAAATGAAACACAAAAATGAAAAGGTACAAAATAAAAAAGACAAAGTCAAATGAGAGATATAAATGAATTCAAACTTAAGATAATTAAACAAAATCTGAGAACCGAATACAATGATTGGTTAAATGAAATAAAGAATACGATTTCAGATAAAACTAGATCAGGCTGTTGGTTAGAAATTCCTGTTATTTATTGGGATCAGAGCTGTAATATAGGGAAGCTTTCCCTTGTATTAGAGAAAGAGTAAAGATAACCTGAAAATGACAAATGTATTGTCATATGCATTAAGGCCAAATACTCTGGGTATGCATAAGGGTGCAACAGCTAAATATAGTATTGATGCTTATTCATATTTTTAATTGCATGAAGCCTGATAGACTAATAGATCGCCAAGGCGCAGTTCTGTCTTAATCCACACGGTGGTGCTGTCTACCTGAAACACCATTACAATCCACTAAACCCCACCCACATCTGTTCTTTCATTTTTGGGGCAGCTGGTGGTCTAGTGGTTAGGGAGTTGTCCCTACATTCAGAAAGTTGTGGGTAAGGTACCGTCCCCACGTACTGCTCCCCAGCGGCCCTCATTGGTGGCAGCCCCCCGTTCCACTTGGTGAAGGGGTTAAATACAGAGAAAGAAGTTCACACTGTTCACACTGTGTGCTGTGGTGTGTGCCTATAAAGGACCTCTTTGCTTCCATTACTTCACAAACCAAAGCATCTGTTGATGTAAATGTGAGGATGTGCTATGTTGCTTTGTCTGCTATTCTGTTCTGCTTTTATTCCGAACTCATTTTTAATATCAAATAATCTGGTATCAGAAGTAAAAAAACGCTAATATATTATCTTGCAATAGCGAGTAAACCAGAAATCTGTAAATATCACTACTGTTCCCTCCAAGAGACTGCCTCGCCTGTTTAAACGTTCTGTTTAACTCACAATTCTCTTTAATAAGAGAAATAAACTGTTATTAAAAATTCATTTAACAATCCGAAACATCTCTCACTATAAATATCACTCTTATTCCCACTCAATCAGCAAATAATGACATCAGAGATTTGTCTCACCAAGCTATAAATTATTGTCAAATTCCCCCAAAGACTAAATTACTCAGGATTTCCAGATGGTGTGAATTTGTTATAATTACCCTTTTTAAATAATATTAGGTAACTACTTGGGCTACATACAGTTAGGGATAATATTGTTATTTAAAGCAGTGTTTTTAGACCTCACAAAGAGAAAGACTCACTGGTGATCCCGGAGCCGTTCCCGCTGCTGTTCATGCTGTTCCCCTGCTCACTGAGTCCCTAAAAGAGGAAAAAATAGACCGACTCACTATAACATTCTCGTACTAGTGTAAAATCCAAACTCCGCTTTAGAGCTGGACTGAGAAGAGAAGATGACAGTATAATATGAAAAGCACACTATACAAATAATGCAATAATATAGATAGACATTTGTGTGTGTATGTAAATATACATGTGTATATTAACTTGTGTACATGTACATAGTGAGGATACCAAAAGATGCATGTGTTGCACCAGAAAACCACAAAAGATTGCACGTTTTACCAGAAATATTGCATACAAGGAAACATATTGCACTTTTCAGGAGAATAAAATACCGTCTTGTTCATCAGGGCCAGATACTCAGGGTTTGGCTCGCTGAAGTTTGGCACCTCCGAATAGACCATGCAGAACCTGGGAAGTCAGTAAACAGTGATTAGGGTGTGTGTGTCAGATCTTGTTTAGGAAACAGTGCTTTTAAAGGTAAAGGTTTGTGAGATGCGAAATGAGTAGAAAGCCTGTCTTTATATTAATGACCTAATTTGCATTTCTTTAATATGTAGATTACAAGCAAACTGTGGCTCAATGCAGAGTTAAATTAATAACAATGTATTTTAGCTGAATATCCTGATCTCTGCAGCTGATTACAAACCCTTCTACAGGAGACACATTCTTTAACTCAGCTGGACTTTGTTCAGACCAACAAGAATATTTGGCGAAACTAACCGCTGAGACTGAGACAAGTCCGGGTCTAAATACCAGCGTGTCCATGACAAGTGTTAGTCCAAGTACCAGCGAGTCTGAGACCAGTCCGAGTCTAAATACCAGTGAGTCCAAGACCATTAAAGAGCGTCTTGAGTCCAGCGGTCACCCACCCCTAATCAGGGTCTTAATTAGTCCCAAATGTTTTGCTTGGCCACTATTAGCATTTTGGTGTCACTCTGTTCATGAAATGCTGAACAGGTTCGTTAGTGAATAAAATTCTTACTAACTCTCCGATCTTCTGCAGCTCCCCTCCTCTCCCTGTGTATAAAGTGAGACAGCCCTTGAAAACTGAAGCGTACCTTTAAACATAAAAAAAACAAAGTAAATGAGGCTGCACTGCTGTGGGATAACACACAGTTACACAAATACACATAACGGCTCTTTTTGTTCTAGGTATGGTTTTAATAAGCCCTGTTATTATTGTCATTCAAATCAACTGCACAATTACAGTAATCTCCCAGTTTTACATGGATCAGGAGTCTCTGGGGTCAATCGCACGCAGCTTTTTTTTAATTTGTGAACCGAACTCATAGTTTTAGGTGGAAATCCCCACAATAATGCGGAAACTGCAAATATCCTCCGACTTTTTTTGCGGCAATAAATATATTTTTTCTGGATGTTTTCACACGAGGGGACTCAGGGCAGGCTGTGGCCGACCTGGAAGCACTTTTTTCAAATTCCACACCAGAGTTGAGCCCATGCGTTCAAGGCAACGATTTCTCTGTGGTGCAAACACTCAGACACTTCAAACTCCACATTTCGATTGATCTCCAGGAGATCTTTCCAATGAGACCTCATTTGTATTTTAGCCTGAGTAGATCACGGGTTATTCTCCCAAAACGGTTACTTTTGTCCAGCAACCTTCCAAGTTGCATATCTCCGCTGGGAATTTCAATTTAAAGAAGTAGGTACTGGTTTTCCTTTACATTTTCTTTAAGGGTAAACGGAGTTAAAAATTAAATTAAAGGTTTTTTTTACCAAAACACAACACTATACGCGGATGCTCTTGGAACGTAACCGAAAAGCGGGGGATTGCTGTATATTTGCAAAATCATAATTTAAAAAATCTTGACTTTTTGACGACTCTGGGACAGTCACTAGTGTTGAGATTATTTAACATATTACTGATATTTGTATTTCTTATTTTGTCCCCTGTTTCATGTTAACAGGACAAAGCTGGGATGTGTAGGCACTTTTTTAAATACTTAACCAAATGTCTCACCCTTTGGTAAGCCTGATGATGTCTCCGGTCTGGATGAGTCCTCCTACCTCGTCCCATACTGAGATGCTGATGCTGCCCGTCTTGTCGGCCACCTTGCAGGTCCGCACCTCGTGTCCATCTTTGGTTTTTGTGACCCTTCCTTGAGGGAAATACAAAAGAAAAGAGAGACACGCTACCCTGAATTTTAATTCGCTTCCATCTCTAATGACCGATATGTGCTGTGTAAGCCATGCAAAATGAAAGGAGATTAATTTTCTGATATTACTTTGAGTCGCCTTACTCTCCTGATTGGAAACCCAAAAGGTCACGGTGTAATCTGTGTAATAGTTCTGTAACAACAACCCTGTGCTGGGTTTGGTTTATGTGAGGGACCAATCGGTACAACAGAGACCAACAGTATCCAGACAATCCTTCTACTGAGATGATGAAGATGCACATGTTACTGACAGAGGTTTTCAGTGTCTAAAATTACCATAAAAAAGCAATGGCCAATACAACAGGCTCTGGATCAGCTGTACGTGACGCTGAAATCACCATGTCTGTACGTTAGAGGGTCTAAAAGTCCCAGTGTTGTTTAGGATTCAGAACTGATCATTTAACATCAGTACATGACCGCACTAATGCTCTCATACAATCAAATCCTCACAGGAATGTTCCAAAAACAGTACCTGACCTCACTAATGCTCCCGTACAATCAAATCCTCACAGCAATGTTTTAACATCTGTACCTGACCTCAGTAATGCTCTCATACAATCAAATCCTCACAGCAATGTTCCAACATCAGAACCTGACCTCACAAATGCTCTCATTCAGTTTGCCCGCACACTCTTCTCCACCCATTCCACCCTTTCTGCACTCTCTTTCACACTTCTCATTACTCAGGACTTTTGACCTCAAGAATTTGAACTCCTCCACCTTTTCCAGCTCCACTTCCAGCATCTTCACAATTCAACCATCCGCTCTCTCATTCATGGACATGTATTCTGTCTTAAGCCTTAAGCCATCCCTCTAGGGTCTCTTCGACCCGCTCTCCTCGAACTACACAATGTCTCACTACAGATCACAATGTCTCTTTACTCTCACTACAGATCACAACGTCATCTTCAAAACATCACAATCCACGGAGACCCCTGACAACCTGTCAATCATGTTAGCAAACAAGAAAGATCTCTCGACAGATTCTTGGTGTGACCCCACCTCCACCTTGAACACCTAGAGCAGACACTATACAAACATTACAGAAACATAAAAGAAAACGCTGTGTGAAAACAGGATGAGCAAGTGCCTACAAACTTATGTCCATTATAGAGGATGTTTATTGACCAAAACTAGTTAGTGCACCTGTTTCCAGCACTATGAAGATGATATTCAGGTTCTTCAGGCCTGGTTTGATGTCCTTCACGAAGGTCTCCGTGCTCATGTCTTAATTTTAGAGAACTTCTTCTTCATCCAGATCCTCCAGAACAGGCACAGCAGGAGATGACAGCCCCGGAACCAAGATTCTACATGACCAGCAGACCTTCTCGGGACATTACAGCTGGTCTCTTGGGGCCAGTGTAATAAAGTAAACACACCGCCACCCCCGAATAAACAGATCCTGAATAAACAAGGCTAGTTGTTAGCCGTTAGCACAACACCACACACCTGCAGGCTCCACAGCCTAACATCGACCTTTTCCGACCCTGTTACTCGACTAAACAGCTCGAAATATGAACTTTGATCTCTGTAACTGATAGAAAGACCACAGACCGCAAGGGTCTCGTCCTAAACCCGTATGTTTACTCGGGCTAGGCTAACCCTCCCTGCTCGGCTTGTGTTGTTATTTACTCTGTGCGCGCTGACGTCACAAGCTGCCGGCACGCCAAGACCAATTTGTTAATTTGTTTTTAGTGTTTTATTTATTTTTTGTTCCGATTTGTTGATTGAGGGTTAAATCGGACAAAAATATAAATTATAACGGTACAATAAAATATGCAAAATAAGAAAACATGCACCGTGAGTCAGTGTTTCTCCTATCTAATCCAACTGTCTGCCTGGTTACACTATGTGAACAAAAGTATTGGGACACACCTGTATTTCATGGTTAGTGCTAGGCCCTTTATTTACATTGAAGGACAATGTTAATGCTTCAGCAGACCAATACATTTTGGACAACACCATGCTTTGTGAACCCAGTTTGGAGAAGAGCCTTTTCTACTCCAGCATGACTGTGCCCCAGTGCACAAAGCGAGCTCCATAAAGAAATGGTTAAAAAAATCATTTAACTACATTTCTAAGTTTTTTTTTTAATGTACTTGTGCAGTAATGTGCAAAAGTCTTGACCCATTTCTTTATAATTTGCTTTGAATCACCATGTTGGTGTAAAAACATTATTTTCTGTCAAACTGTCTTTTTTGATTAAATGAAAGAAATGGGACCAAATGTTTGCTACAGGCTGCAAAGAGACAAGAAGCCTAGATAAAAGAGTTCCAACCACTCGGCATTCAGCACCACCAGTATACTGATCACCACCTGATCATCTGGAATCACCTGCTCCTGGCTTCTTTACTGGGCTCTTGACATACACTGTCTGCTGAAGGGCTCAATGACATCATCTGGAATCAAAAACCTGAAAATTCTCTAAAAAATCAAGAGGGTTTCTTTGTGGTATGAAGCAAAAAATAATCTCTGGAAGGCCATTAAAAAAATCAAACCCGCCGTTTCACCTGTAAATGTTCAAGCATATAATGAATGAACATAATCTGTTTAAAAGATCAGACCAGATTACTGAACTCAATTACATTTATGCCGTCATGTTTGACATCCACCGTACTCCGTACCATGGTTCAAAAGGGGAACTCCAGACTATTTTCTGCATTATTATTATGATGATGATGAAGATGATGATGATGATGATGATGATGATGGTGATTATTATTATTATTATTATTATTATTTTATTATTTATTTATTTATTTATTTATTTTTTATTCACTGTGGAGATTAATGGAATGAGATGTCTGCCTCTAAAAGCTTCTCACAGAAAGTTATTCCATCAAATGGTTCTGGTTGCGCTGCCCGCCTAGTTTTTGGGACAGGCTAATGTTGGAACATTGCTGTGAGTATTTGATTGTATGAGAGCATTAGTGAGGTCAGGTACTGATTAGGGCTGCACGATATTAGGAAAACATGCGATATGCGATACTGTTGTTGAGTGTTGCGATGGCGATATCACATGTGATAAGTGAGTAAAAACGTAGTCTTTATAGTGTTAATGTTTTTCTGCTTTGGATCTGCTGGTAACAGACTCCAGACGCTGACTAGTCTATGCAGGAAAAACAATGAAATGCAATATTTCAATTACAACATGTTTTTTTTTTTAAAGAATTTACTTAAACAGAGCATTTAATGCCTCCCATAAAACATTTGAACCATTAAACATTGTTGAAAAAAAAAACGGAAAATATTTTTAAATAATTTTAAATCTTAAATAAATGTAAGCATAATTTAAATTATAGTACATTCTTAGCCAGAAAAAAAATAGCAAAAGGAACAGTCTATAACAGCAGCACAGACGACAAAGAAGCTGCCCAGTGAGTTTTGAAAAACACCATTTATCTCAGTTCAGTCAATAAATGCGATATGTATGTTTTTTTCACAATATGTATATTGCGCATGTTGATATCGCGATAATGGTAAATTTGTGATATATTGTGCAGCTTTTAGTGAAAGTGACAATCTGGTCATACACGAACACACCAGAGCACATAGTGTGAACAGCATGAAATACAGCCTCTGCATTTAACCAATTCACCAAGTGAAGCAGTGTGTGGGGACAGTACCTTGCTTGGGGTACCTCAGAGGTGCAAAGCAGTCTTGGGAATCGAACCCACAACTTCCTGATCACAGGGCAAATGCCCTAACCACTAGGCCACCACCCCCTAATGTGGGATCAGTTCTGAATGGACCTCCATCACTCCAGAGACTTCACACACCAACAATGGGATAATTTAGACCCTCTAGACCACCGACACGGTGACCTCAGGGTCATGTGTGGCTTTTCCAGTTGTTTTTGTTTTCAGAAAGTTCAGAAAGTTGAATAACAAACTAACTTGCAAACATATTATGGTTTAAAAGTCACACTTAATCTCATGATCCTAATTCATCGAAGTCCATCCCATTTAGACTGTATCACTGTAATTACGGTCAGTCCCTTTAGATCCTATATTATACTATTTATTCTTCTCATGGATGTTCAAACACCAGCAATCAGGACAAGAAACGTTCCAGATTTTCTGCATCACGTTCCCTGCTTTCCCTTGTCATTTCCCAACAACTGATTACAGCAACCTCCTAATCTCACCTGTAATCCTGAGCGCTGGCTATGTTCCATAAGAAAACCCCCTGCAACGTTTCGCTCATGCTCACATTGTCCAGGTTTTTGGTGAATGTAGCATGAGAGCAGCCTGACTATGAATCACTATATGCAGTTTTAGCTATTACTAAGTGAAATCACTCAGTTACTGACCATGTCATGTGAATAATCACATATAAAAAACCCCACTGTGTAGATCTAACTGAAGCATGCTAAAAGCTGCAATAGGTGCTTGAACTAATGTTTCAGAGTTAATTAAAAAAAAAAAGTCCATATATTTAAATTGAACTGCTTCAGATCATTCGCTCATATAAAACACACAATTACATATATTCTGTTTTCCGCTTGACATTTCTGGATGCAAAACATCACTTCAAGTTTAGAGTTTATATTTATTTGAGTATGATTGCCAAAGCAATTACACAATTGTTCATCTTAGGTTTTATTTTTGGTATTTTTATAGCTGGAATTTGGCACCTCTTTTCCTCCTATAGTTTTTGAAATTGTGTCATAGTTCCAAAGCCAAAAGGCCAGTCTTGATTGTTTAAAAACGTGATTTTTGTGGTCAAGTCGCTTCTGTAATGTGTGGGGAGAGAGAGCAGAGGGGCGAATCCCCTTAAATTGTGTGGCAGAGGGAGGGAGAGTATGTGACGTCACAGCCATGGCAACCAGAAAGCGATAAAATTCATAAACAGATTTCAAGTCACTAAAACTCAGGTAAGGTTTAAAAAGATGTGTGTAACTGCTTGTTTAATTGGTTTAATTAGAAATAATGAATGCAGCTATGTGCCCGCCTGTTTTGGGGCGAGAGCTCTTCACGCCACCCGTTTTCAGCCACCCTTAACCATAAATGTCTTGGTAAGAGTCAGTTATTTAACCTCCGTCTCAGTGGTTCAGTGGTCAAACTAAACGTAGCGCTAAATGAAGAAAATCAGAAAAGGCTGTGAGCAGAATTTGTGAAGACGTTATTTGACTATAACACCAATGAGTGTGTGCCTCCAAACACTGTTTTTTCTAGCAGCCATGCAATCACACTTTGCATTTTTCGCAGAAATGCAATCAATGAAATCTGGAGCCATGCTGGAGCCATGTCGCTGTCTGCATGTATCATACTGAGATGACACAGTGTACTTTGACTTTTGACTTTGATTTCCTAGCATTTGCTGTACGAAACCGTTTGGGACGTTGTGACCACAGTGAACGTCCCTCTGATTTCCATTTAATCCAGAGGGAAATAATCCCCCCATTCACTTTACAGGACAGCACTTGGCCGGGACGAGGTAAGAGCATTTCAAACTGAACTTGTTCAGTATTCTTCAAAGGAACAGACGGTAGAAGGAAGTTTAGTCCTTTATTTGAGCCAAACTAAACTCTAACTTGAGTTGAGCCAAATTAAACTAACAGTAACTCTCCAACCCACAGCTGAGTTTCAGATATAGGGAAGCGAATGTGAGGATCTTTCTGGATCTAGGGTTTTTTGAGAAGAATGATCTATTTCTGGTGTAGCACCTGGTGAGAATGAAGGAGTAGTTTTTGAGACCTGAGAATAAAGATCAAGCTCTGCAGCAGTTTGACAGTGCCTTTAAAATGCCCATTTCAAGATATACTGAATTTCTCACGTCTGTTGAAAATAAAAGAGCTTGATGCATCATGTAAACATGGTAAAAGCATAGTTAAGATGCAAAAACAGCTTGTTTTGAATTAGCTCATTTTCATATATAAATTGGTCTTAAAGCTACAGTAACAAAACAGCCTGTTTATTTCTTAGCAGTCAAGAAAGTGTTGCTACACCCTCACATGCTATGAGTGGGCTAAATACAAAATACAAGAACATCGTACTTTATTGTTTTGTTTATTTTGTTGATGAGAGTGTTTTTTGGGTGATTAAGCTTTGCAGACTGGCCTGTGTCAGTCTGTATATGATGCAGAAGACTTTTCTGGGCAATCTTTTTATAGTTTGAAGGAGAATTTCACCAATTGTTTTTAAAATTCCCCACTTACTCAGTGGCTGAGGTGTAAACAGAGAGTCTGTGACTTGCATTGGAGGTGAATGGAACCAGACGTCTCCAAAACAAATACAGCCATTTTATTCACTCTTGCCCCCCACCCCCCCAGTGAAGCTCCACGTGTCTCTGAGTGTTTATATGGATGCTATATAAACCAGGGTGAAGACCAGAATTAGCCCAGATAGGCCAGTTTCTCTACCCACAGCCAGGGTGTGAACAACCTGAGACAAATGGCCTCCGAAACAGCAGCAGATCCTAGTGGCCTGAGCCCAGTCGACTTCATCCAGCTGCAGGAATACATGGAGTGTAAGTCACTTCTATAATCTCCATCATAAAGTTCACAGCCGTTGAGATTAACCCTTAGAACCCGAGAAGCACGGATCTGTACCAGAAGCTCAACAAATGGTAAATCATCGTCATACGTAAAACAGCTCCTTATCTGGAAGTCCCCCTGGTTTGTGTTGATGTTCGAGGTGTCAGACGTCATGCAGAGCTTTGCTTGGTGTTTCTGTGATATGTAGAACCAAAGTTACTGTAATTTATAAAATTGTAATAATAAAAAACACTACTGGGGTTTTAAAACGGCATCACAGCAAATGAACATAAAGAACAAAAATGAACACATCTCTTTTATTTTAGTTTTTAGAAACAAACCGAAAAAGTATTTGAACCCGGGAAAACTTTCAGGATAGTCTCCGCCCATAAGTGGGTGGAGAAAATTCGCAGAGGGAGGGGCTCCAGAGAGCGGCCGAGAGAAAGAGCAGCAAGCGACAATCGTGTAGGAGAACAAACACCGGTTCTAAACTATTTTATATTCGTTTATATTCACTGAAATCAGAGTTTACTGATACACTCTGAGTTCTGAGGGTTAATTTTCACTTTTGTTCATTTTATCAGAAGTTTAATAAATGCCCCTTTCAAGATATTGCCATGTAACATTTTTATTGCATTTGTTGCTGCATTTTTCATGACTTCCAGGCAGCAGTATGAAAGTGAAAGATGTGATGAAAGACTTCAACGCTGGAGGAAAGCTGGTCCACCACAGGTTTGGTGAGGTAAGATTCATAATTCTCTTTGTACATGTTCACTTCAGACTAATGGACCCATTAACCAAGCTGGATTATAATAAAAAGTCTTATTACCACACTTTAAAATAATTTGACTAATTTTTCAAAAGTGCCCCACAGTTCAGAGTTATCTGGAGTGTGTTTGGTGTGAATTGGTTCATTATAGAGATTCTGATTTTTTTCCAGAGGAGGTGAATGGAACCAGACGCGTCCGACACAAATCCAGCTGTTTTATTCACTATCGGCCCCCAGTGAAGCTCCACGTGTCTCTGAGTGTTTATATGGATGCTGATGATGTAAAATAGTGAATCTTAACTAAATCTCTTTTCTTTGGGGACTATTTTGCCTCATCATGCCCTGAATTTATTCCTCCACCATTAATGGGTTTAGTTTTGGAACGAAAAGCTTGGAGGAATAACATCTCAGACGTCAGGCAACGCAACCAGAACCATTTAGTAGAATAACTTTCGGTGAGGGAGATTTTAGAGGCAGACATTCACCTTTAGAGGTTTCATTCACCTCCACAGTTTCTCCAGAATGGAGCGTTTCACACCAAACTTACCTCTCTGTTTACATTTGAACTATTTAATTATGTAGAATTTTGGAAAAATCAGTGGAACTCCACCTTAAGAGCTGTCAAGGTACTATCTTGGGTACTTTCACTGAACATGAAGGATGCGCTATGTGACGAAGGCGAGGTGGTGGAGGCAATGTGATGCTCTGTGTGATGTTCCGCTGGAGAACGTTGGGTTCTGCACTCATGTGACACCTTTGACACCGAAACACAGCAGGCCAAGTTCAGCCTTCATGGAGATGCTTTTCCTAATGGCAGATCCTCTTTCAGCAGGATGACCCCCTCCTTCAACTGCAAACACTGTTCAGGAACCATTTGAGGAACATCACAAAAAGTTCAAAGTTCCTCCAGATTCCCCACTAGTCTGATCCATGGAGGAACCATCTCACAGCTCACAGGTCTTAAAGGATCTGCTGGTGCAGAGCCACAGACCTTCAGAGATTCTTGACCTCAACGGGTTAGACCTGATTTGGTCAGATCTGATTTGGGGCAGGGCTGGACTGGCCAGCGGTCATACGGGGCACTACCCGATGGGTAATTACCCATTACCCCACCCCCCACTGGTTGGCTGGTCTCGGCTCAAAATGCCCGGGCCAATTTTTTGTCCCAGTCCAGCCCTGATTTGGGGGGATGAAATAGAAGCACACTGTATTCGTCAAGTTTACTTCTATGGCCCATTTGTTTTACAGAAAATTAATCAAAATATTAAGTAGAGCTGCACGATATTAGGAAAACATGCGATATGCGATAATGTTGTTGAATGTTGCGATGGTGATACCACATGCGATAAGTATTTTTTCAATCATTTTAAATCTTAAATAAATGTAAACATAGTTAAAATTTTGCACACAAAATCACTTCTAAAGAAACAAAAATGCTTTATTTCAGTATTATCTGTGGACAGTCCTGTGCAAAATTGCCATCTGCCATGTTACTAGATTACAATCACATGGTTTCTATTCATGTGATTGTATTCTATTCATGTAGCAAAAGTAACCAAGGTTACTGGGGTAGCTGGAGTTCAAGGGTGATGGTGTTGTAGGGAGAACGGGGTTTTACTAGAAAGGACTGTCGAGTTCGACGGCATTGGAGTTCTTCTAAAAGAAAATGAAAATTGTGGTGAAGTTTTGGCCCGTAACCACAGTCAAAGATTGTCTGAGGTCAGTCTGGACAATCATTTGCTTGGCTTTTATGTCGACCAGCTTCAGCCGTAGTGGAGGATTAGATGCTTCGGGCAGATTAACGAGTCATTAGAAAAATGACAGCGCTGTCCTGGTGTTTCCATCAGGGGTGATTTAGATTTATGAAGGGTGTCAGATAGTAAAATGTTATCAGAACTGAATGGAGAAGTTTCTGTTTCAGCGGATCAACGCAGTGGGATTCTCTCTGTTTCTGAAGAGCTACCTCGAAGTGGAGGACTTCCCAGCCGACCTCTCCCAGCGCCTTTATCAGTATTTCCGAAGCTCTGAGATGCAAACTCTTGAGCAGAGTCTCCACCACAGAGACGGTTTGTGATCAAGATTTGGACATTTTTCATCAGCATGATTTTCCAACATGCGTTTAGGATCATGGAAAAACTAGGGGTGTCAAGCGGTAAAAAAAAAAAATCGAATTAATTACAAGATCTCGGATTAATTAATTAATCTAAATTAATCACACACAGGTTTTGCTGTAAATGTGTTTACAGCCAAACTTTTTTTTTACACTGTTCATGTGCCATAATGGCAATCAAAGATATGACATGATATTCTGAGAGAAAAAAAGTCCTAAAAGGTGCAGGTTAAGACAATGTTCATACACACACGGCATCAGAAGCATTTTAATGTGGAGAGGACCCATTGCTGGGGGTCTGGAGAGGGGGTTGGGAGGTTGGGGTGATTTTCAAGGGAGGGGGACGCCTGTATTTCACTCAGACAAATCGGTGGGTGGATAACTGGGTGGACAAAACAAACATTTCTTAGTCGCTCCATAAAATAAGGGTTCCAGTGCCCAATCATAGAGGTCATATTTTAGACCTGATGTACTCTGATGATACAAAAACTCATTATTGCATGAATCAGCCGTTCATCTGTCCGTTTTTAAACATGAACTTTCCGTTCACTGGGCCAAGCAGAGTGTTCCTGACTTGAAGCACCCAGTCAGGTTCTGGCCACAGGTGCTCTGTAGAATAAAGTCACCAAGGCATGCAATTTATCAGCATTCTTTTTTTCCTGTAACTAATTGATTGAAAGTAACACGTTAATTGAAAAACAATCTGTGGTTCATCACCACACTGTTATGGTGGTGGTCTGTGATGTTTCAGAGCTGATTTTCCTCCAAAGGCCCTGAGAACCTTGGTAGAATCACAGACTTCAAGAAAAATCAGAAGGTTCTAAATGAAGATGTTAAAGAAAAAAAAACTGGATTGTGGTTGGACCTTCTAGCAGATTGAAAGCATTCTTTTAAACTCGCATACAAATGGGAAAAGAATCCTCCCTGATGGAGGATCTTGATGGGATTCCATCTATCTATTATCTGAGCCACTTATCCCTAACCAGGGTGGGGGTTGCTGGAGTCTATCCCAGCTGACACACACACACACACACACATACACACACACACACACACACACACACACACACACACACACACACACACACAC
>JBBJLR010103322.1:0-25203 GCA_037577145.1 Brachypetersius gabonensis | reverse complement strand
GTATGTATGGCACTTTCTGACCATGGCCGGACCTCTCTCTGCGCTATTGATCCATGCTAGGATTGTTTGACCCTGTTTACAGTCTGAGGTACAGCAGGCAAGTCTCAGAAACCTGCAGACAGCTGAAAATGTCAGCTAACACCAGCCAGTGCTCCGAGAATGAGGGCACGTTATTGAGTTAATCCTGCTGAGAGGCAAATTCGAGCCCACAAAGAGCACCTGGGTCTTCCAGAGTCATTATAGCTGAGGAATAGTGTTTGCTCCCCAGCGACGGGTATATCACATGCTGGAAACACATTCTTCTTTAACTTTGGCAATCTGGCATACGAAATACAAAACGTGTCTCAGATCTGCTTTCCTACAGATTACAGTCTATAGAATTTATAATCAGCAGGTGTTTTTTTGTTGTTAAAATGTCTCCATAATTAAGTTTAATGTGAAATGGTTCTTTTTTGAGAAACTTAGACTTGGAGGTAAATGAAACCAGACGTCTGCAACACAAATCCAGAGTGTTTATACGCACGTTGGGGACTATTTGGCCTCATGACACCTTGCATGTATCCCTCCACCATGAATGGGTTTAGTTTTAGCACCAAAAGCTTCTCAGAACTCTGGTAGAACAGTGTATCAGAAGCAACTATAACCATTTCATGGAACAATTTTCCATGAGGAGCTTTAAGAGGCATTAACCTTACAGAGAAGATATTTAACATGGGAAGTGTTTAAAATAATAAATACATGCATTCATACCTTTTTTTTTTATTCACATTTTTCACATTTATGTCCTTTTCGACACTGAAATTGCTCTTTAAATTGCCACTGCCCTGTATAACCTGCCTTTACTAAAGAACCTCTGAAGAACCTCTTTCTGTAAAAGCACATGGAGGAATCCCTTTTAGTTCCTTAAATAATACTAAAAATAATCCTAAAAATAATGTATGGTTCTTATTAGAACAAGATTTGTAAATGAGAGTGAAAGGTTTATTATTCTCTGCATAATAAAATATATTAGCTCTACACCATTCAAGGCTTTATAAAGGGAGGGGGTAGTTTAGGGTTTAAATGTTTAAATGTTTTTGTTGCATGGTCAAATGGTTGTTCTCTAAAACGGAGATCTAGTGCCTATATAGCATTTTTGACATGGCTTCCAGGTTGAAGAACAGTTTGTCAGTACTATATAAAACCTTTTTTGTTATCAGAGTTATCTATAAAAATTGACAAAAATAGATTACTCAAAAGAAACCCATGCTAATATTTAGCCTTGTTGATCATAATAGCCTGCTTTGAGGCTGTCAGCCCTCAACAAGTCTAAGAAGATAACTTTGGGTCCGTGACTTTTTATTGGCGCTTTATATCTCAAGTGGTTTTCTGAAGTTCGTCCATCTTTGGATCAAAACCAAAGATGCAATTGAAGAAATACATCGAGAAACTTCTCCGCCAAGATAGCGCAGTAAAGCAGAGGCACTGAATGCAGAAGAACTTAACAAAACGTTGAGAACACACCAACATTGTTTACTGCAACACATCCTTCAGAGGAACCAAATAGAAAGCCCGGCAGTAAAAACCCTCCCTCCTGCCTTTCTCATCGAGCTCATATGCCAGAATCTAGAAGAGGAGAGAGAGCGAGAAATAAAATGTATGGTGAAATTAGCTCATTCCCTTTCATGCTGGTACTGCTGGAGAGAGATGGAGAGGCTGGATGCAGTCAGGCTGATCATGGAGGCTCTATTGAGGAGCTTTGTAGTCTCCTCAAATGGAGCTTCTTACACACTGTGAAAGTGTCGGATGGAGCAGAGAGGACTGAAGTACCCCCTCTGGGAGTAAAATGTGCTTGTAAAAAAAAAAGAAAAGAAAACCTCTTTTCCTAGAGGCCACATTATCCACTGGTCTTTCCCTGAAGGCCCTGAGAAAACACTGCATGCAGCAAATGTACAGAAGGTTTCAGTTTATTATTTCTTGTTGGTTTAATGATGTTTTCTGTGCAGAGTAGAAGGAAAAGAAGGATTACATGAAGTAGAAAATAGTGACACTTTCATGTAGAGCTGTGGTTCTCAGATCGGTCCTTGGGGACCCTCAGATAGGGCTCCATCCTCACGCACTGGGAGAACATGTGGAGCAAAAATGTGGACCATCTGGAGGTCCCTGAGGAACAGTCTGACAGGTACTGATGCAGAGTAATTCCACAGGATTGGAAATCGGATATAAAGAATCTTAATGTTACCTCCATATGTTGTGCTTCATAACCACTTTACTGGTAGCAGATCGAGGCAGTGCCACGCCCCTAGCCGCCTGGGTCACCAGAATTATGATCTGGGGTTCCTCAACCCCCCCATTATCATCTCTGTTTTGGTTTCATAATTAGTTTCACATGACCATAATGACCATTTTTCCTATTTAAACTTAGTCAGAGCCAAAATGCTTTGTCTATCCGCCATCATGCTTAGTGTGACTGGCACTATTGTCTTTCTCAACTCTCTCTCTCTCTCACTCACTCACTGATGTACAAAGAAAGTTGGAAGTCTAGGCAACTCTAGAGACTCTTTATTTCACCTTTGGAGTTTGAACAGCTTCTGAACCAATGAAGACAAATCAGTGCAAAGTGTGTCCTGCTTACTCTTGTTTCCCTGTTCTGCTTCAGTAAACCTGCTTGATTTACTCCTACGAGTGACGGGTGGGGACTCTATTCAGCAGCTCGAACTTCACACATTGACTGATTCACTTAATCCATCCTGAACCCTTTTTTTTTTAAAAAACATCTTCCAATATATTGCTCGTCAAATTGACTTGCCTGATTAAAATACATCCAAAATCAGGCAAAGAATCCAGTCGCAACAGTTGAGCTTTATCTTAACCTCTTAAAAAGAGAAATATGATCTCCAGGAGCTGGTCAGGTAGTGGTGAAAAGATCTGAAACTAAACTCGATGCAATGGTGTTTTAGCCACTATGCTGTGTAACCAACTGTCTATCAATATCAGACCTGCACCGACTTGTAGGAACACATTAAGATTTGGAATAAAAATTGTATTTTATCCAATTTTGTAAGGGAAAAGTTTGGTTTTATTTAAAGATCTCCACCAGAATCAGAGAAGGCTGATTTACCTTTACTCTCATTAATTTAGCAATTAATGATTGGTACTTATTTAATTTATAATTTATCAATTTGGGTCTTATCCAAAACAGGGCCTATTATATGATCCAAGTTTGAACATTTCGTTCACCGAGTGAGATTCGTACCAGGATCTAATAATTTGCCTTTATAAAGCTCCCCTCAAGTGCACAATTAAGAGGACCTTTAGCTTTAGATAAAAAAGTGGGAATTTCGCTATAGGTTAAACCTTAGTATATAATGTGAGCGAGATAGGGCGATGCAGTAGTGAAGTGACTCCTCACGTGAACCAAGAAAATTAGGGTCACCGACAAATTTTAAACACATTTATTAACTAAACACGGGATCACATAAAAACACACACAACACAACAAGGGACTGAGTAAGGTTGGATTGATGTTACTAGAGTTATGAAGAAGGTTCACCTATCCCTGACCAGCAAGTTTCATGGAAACACAAGAACAGCCCAATCTCACAAGAAAAGCCTATTTTGCACCCAGATTTTGCCAAAATGAGTAAAGGAGAGTTACTTAGGCACGGATCCTTTGAGAAGGAGGGGAGTCTTGGGTGTCAGTCTTGGACCGACGAGATGGAATGGAGGGTCAGGGAAGATGAAGAGAAGGGTCAGGCCTTAGCTCGGTGGTTCGAAGTCAGAGAAGATGGAGCATATCTCTGGAAAGTCTTGAAGGTTCAGAAGTGTCAGCCATAAAGTGGAGGGCCAGGGAAGATGGACTGGGGCATCGTCTCTTTCAGTGGCTTCTCTGAGAACTGACCAAGGGTTGCCCATTTTAAGCCTGGGAGCAGAGGGCAGGCATGCGTCTTGGTCCGGCCAATCAGGGGCTCTTCCGCCTCCTTCTCCTTGGGTGCCCAGGCTGGGGGGAAGTTTCTGATGGCTCTGACCCTTGATTGAGGTTTTATTTAGGGTGTTGGGCATAAAAGTTCATAACTCCACAACAGTACATGGTGGAATATTAAACTTTGTATGTTGGTCTGAGCAAGAATGAGAGGAGCATGCAGATATCAAACATGATATGGTTTACATGACCTTTCACATATTATGCTTCATTCCCAAACCCATAAGTTTCTAGAACCATACTTCTCAAAAATCAAACCTGCCAATGCCTGAGTATATTGTGGTTGTGATACATTCAGGTGATAAAGCAATTGCCAACTTTACATGTTCAGAAATACACTTATTTTAGTTACCCACAATGGACTATCTGTGTTTCCTTTTTATTTCCTCCAGGACAAAAGCTTACAGCATGGTGAACCTGATTTTCACCGAGTTATTACCTAGAACACTGGTAATTCCAAGAGGGCTATAGCAGATGGGGAATGAGCAGATTTATTCACAATTCAACTTTTCATTTTCCCAATTCAAAGCAGTCTTCTCTGCTGAGGGGAGTTGGCGGGAAACATATGTATTGGGAGGTGAGAATGAGTTCATCAGATGTCCCAGGAGAGAGATTTCAGTGGAGACCAAATGTCTAGCTTTTGGCTCTCAACAAACAATCTTTGGTTTGATCATTGTCCTCTCCCCCGAACGTGGACACACAAATGGTCCCTTGCCATCCCTGGCCTGACAGTTTATGGCTGCGGCTGTCCCCTTTTGCTCCTCTGGAATGCTACAACAGTCCTTTTGTGAGATCTTTATCCCCCCAGAACAGGGCCGTTGGCATTCCTTGCTTCTCCTGGGAGGCAAAGATGCGGGAGTGTGTGTCTGGTTATTGATTAGGATTTTTCCTGATCCTACAGACTGCAGTTTTAAAAAGCTGCTAAAATCTGCATCACTCCCCTTCACCTTCTGTTAAACGTTTGCACTTCCATTGTGATGTCTAGGGATCCTTCGGCTTGTCAGAGGAGAAGCAGTTCACCTGAGTATTAGGACAGGGCTCTGGATACGAGGTGTATGAGTGTGTGTGAGAAAGACTGTCAGCAGGTGTGTGTGGTTAGAGCGGAGTGTGTGTGTCGAGTGAGTGGATGAATGGAAACAGCTGGGCTCGTTAGGAGCTGAGTGAGTGTGACGTGTGATTGGTTGAGTGTAAGTTTAAATCCTGGCTGAATCAGAGTCACAGCGTGTGGTCACCAACATACAACATCGTTTGTGAGTCTGAATGTGTGAGCTGAAGGGAAGGTGAAACTGTAGTAGAGTAAAAGAAATTGTATCTTGTATGTAGAGTCAGTGGACAGTAACTGTATTGCCCTGTGGTTTGAGTTTTGCTGGTGAGAGTTGAGTGCAAAGTGAGTTGGGACTGTGTGTGTTTGGAAATCTCTTCCTGTCTAGGAGAAGCTGCAAGGAGTGAGAGCAGTCTGCTTCACAGCGATCGGCGGAGAGAAGCTACTGTCGAAAGACGAGTGACACGTTTTCCTGACAGCTTGTTCCATCTTGTGCTCTCTCTCTCTCCCTCTCTCTCTCCTTTTTGTGTTCAAAGCAGGAGTGACGAGTTGCGGGGTGCAGGTCCAGGGCTCTTAAGTGAGGTCTTGGAATCATACAGAGGACAGGAAAATGGGTTTCCGTCTCAGTAACATTTACTTCAATGTTAAGTAAATGAAGTGAAGTACCAAGGAGGGGGAGACTCCTTGGAAGGGTAAACACAGGGATTCCTGTGTATTTGTTTTGGACTTTAAGTGCTTGTGTTACAAAAACTGTCTCTCTGGAACTCAGTGGCGTGCGGCTGTATCTTTCCTCTTCAGATGACATGACCTCCATTTGATTGATTTTCTTTGTATTGTGTCATTTATTTTTCATTCTTTTATTTCTACTTTCTACTATTTATGCTAAATATTATTCCTTTCTTGAAAAGCACATTGAATTATCCTTTTGTGTTATAACATACTACATAAATAAACTTAACTTAGCTTAGCTGTTCCTCCCTATTGAAGGCCAGCTCGACCCAGAACTTACTATCTGTTCGCCAGGAGGATGGAGGATGTTGTTCTTTCCACCCACAGGATTCTATAAACTGCTTTGGTAGTTTGAACTGTGCACTGAAGCTTCTTCATCACAAGTCAGAGCTTTGTTTGTTTCCCTCACCTCCATTGTTCTGTTTCCAGTCTTTTCAAATAAAAACCATTGAAAGAAACAATCCTGCATGTGTGTCCTCCTTCCCCACCTCCCAGTAACACCAGAAAAGTCTTGGGGGGGGGGGGGGGGGGGGTTCGTAGTCAGACGTCTAAATACCGAACCTGACTTGCACTTCATGCAGACTGTGACGGATGCCGCTGCACATCGGTGATGTATTTAACGATAATTACTTAACTATAGTTTATTTCATTATGTTAATTACATTTGATTATTAAAATGTCACTTTATTGACAAGCTGGAACATTTGTGTAGGTGCACATATTGCATTCAATGTCTTCTTTCTTTGTTGAGTCACTCCATGAGGTCAGTCAGTGTTGGTGAAACAGCGCCCCCTATACCTTGCGTGCTGCTGATCAACAGTGGACCCAACCATCTACTGAACCTCAGAAGGGGCAAGGGGTGATTATTTACTCTAGTATTTATATTGTAAAGTATTATTCGTATTTATTTGCTTTATTGTTTCACTTCAGTTTTTTGTTTTAGTAGCTGTTCACACATGTTAGTGTTGTATTGATGTTTGTGGAGTTGTTTGTTTCCCCTATGGTTTGTTTAGTGGACTGATCACCCACTATAAGTCTGTGTTGGGAGGTGTTTTGTTTGACATGTGTTCGTTTGTTACTTTGCTTCTGTTTGCTTTATGTTGAGTTGCTGCTGGTTATTTTTGTAAGTAAAGACATTTTTGACTTTTTAAAAATCATACTCCACTCGTTCTTTAGCTTGGTCCAGCACACGGACACATGGACATGACTGACTGACATAATATGAACATAAACATAATGTCCAGCAGTCAAATCATGTTTGCTAGGTAAAATGTAATTGATATTGGGTTTGATACAGCTTCAAATAACCTTTCATTACAGAAAAACATCCTTCTGTGTGATGAACAGAACAAAGCACTACACACAGTCTTTTTAAATGAAAGGCAAAACCGACTCGCATGTCTAAAGCTTTTACACAGTACAGGTTTTTTTTACCACTTATTTCATAAACTTCAGGCTTCTATTATTAAATACTGTTGTGAAAGTTGTTGAGTGAACAACTATAAATGACTATAAAATATAAATATGTGAAATAATTCAAGTGTCCTTTATAAGATCTGTAACAGTGCATTTCTGACGCCTATTAACTGGTTGTGTGGTGACGAAAGTCAAATGCTAGACTGTCCTTTAACTTTAAATGCACTCATTACTGTTTCAGCACATAATAGCTCATTCAATTTCTAACACTGGTCTGGTGATCTACATTATAATGAACATGTTCAGGCCAATAAAGGTACTTGAAAGGTGAACATTCTGTAAAATTGTCAGCAAAGAGTATTGTAAGTTTTAGTAAATATTAAGTGAATAACATGCAAATGTAGAAAATATCAGAGTGTGGAAAAACTTTTGACTGGTAGGATAGTTTAGATAGCAATATGCACCTTCCACACTAAAACATAAGGTATTAGCTGCTGTTCTAGATAGTTCACTTACTATACCAAGCACAGACTGCCGCTACAAATGCTCACCTGTTTTCTTTAAAGCACCTCCTTAACTATGTGTGGCACTTCAGTTCTGTTATAGAAGTTATTTCTGTTATGAAAGTTAATTTCTGTTATAGGAGTATACACATTGCAGGTGTATCAAACCTGACTGGTCTTTTTACATGGGTTCACCTTTGTATAATCCAGTCTCTGCAGCGAATAATGAGACTTTAAAAGTCTCTACTTAAGAATCGATTCACAATCAAACTACAGAGACACAGGTTTGTGCCTATAGGTGCACTGCCCTGCTATACCCTTCGTCAAACACAGTTTAGAGCTTGTCCACTCTAGAGCGAGCCTGGTTTCACGAGTGTTTTTTGCAGCCATCACGGAATACAGTTTAATCAAAATAGGTGCGGCAATCACGATTTTTTTCACTTCGTCACTTCACTACCCTGTATTTTAATACGCATTGTGTAACATCACCAATATCAGCAGTAACAGTAGGGACAATAAGAGGGAAATAATGAGGTCATTCTTTATCGTTTTTGGTTGCAAAGTGGTTGAAACAGGTTGAAATGCCGTTAGACGGGTAAAGGCTAACCCTAACCCTAACCTTAACACTAGAACCACCAAGGGGGTCATTTTTACCACCTGGCATTTTCAAATGCTTGTATTTCTGTTAAAATAAAACCCTACATCTTTAAGTTCATGACTTTTCCTAAAATGGCTTTATTAATCATCTACTGGGTTCTGGTGAGTGTGTGATAAAAAAAAAAATACGACCATTTATACCTAGAAACATTTATACCCAGAACCACCGAGGAGTCATTTTTACCCCCTGATTTAGATCACCGTATACATGCCATCCCACCGCTCCTGGTTGCTTAGCAACACTAGACGCTTTGACAGCGTCATCCGACTTTGACATCGATCAAAATACTCCAAAATTTAAGAGATAAATATACATGTTAAACACTTATTTTGTTGAGTCTCCGTTATTATTTTAACCCTAACCCTAACCCTAAACTTAACCTTACCCCAATCTAAACCCTAACCCTAACCCTACCTCTAATCTTAACCCTAACTCTAATCTTAACCCTAACCCTAACCTTAACCTTAACCCTAAGCCTAACCTTAACCCTAATCTTAACACTAAACTTAACCGTAACAGTCACCATTAGAGCGGATACTGACGATGTTACGAAGTGCGCATTAAAATACAGGATAGTGAAACATTGTCCTAGAACGAAAAAAAGCCCTAAATTGTGATCACGGCGAGTATTTTGATTAAATTGTATTTCGTGATGGCTGCATGAAAGCCGTGAGATTGGGTTGCTAGAGCACACAATAAATTAGTTGATTAGTTGGATAAGGAGTGGCAAGGGTTCTCCAGGATGTAGGTTGGGAAAGACTGCTTTTACCCATGTCAGACTGACCAAATCTCAGTATTACTAGTTCTTGACTCCAGTCCTGAAGAGCCCCTGCCCTGAACAGTATTAATCGTTCTCTGATCCAGAACATCAGCTAATCAAGCTCTCCATGAGCCGGATTAGGTGTGTCAGGGCAAGGAATAACTGAAACCCATTCAAGGTGTGGAGGCCCCTGGGTTCAAAGCTGAGTAACAGTGCTTTAAAGACAACATGAAATTTTCACTCATCTGATTGGGTGAGGATTCTGAAAGCCCTGCTTTAAATCGCTGCTCTTTTTCAATCCTTTGTGTGAAAGAGCTGCAGTTTTCCCCTAAAGAAACTTGAGATATTGGATGAGCCGTCAAGCTCCAGCCTGGCAAATACATCTTATTGTACTTTATGAGAGTAAAGAGTGTTTCTTTGTGGAGTGTATGGAGTAATATCCCCCATTCTAGTGTACAGAAGTGTTTATCGATGTTGTTTGCGGGATAATATCTCCCATCCTAGCACACAGGGCTGTTTATTGAGTGGTGCAGCCATCACACTTCGATAAAGCCCCTGCTGTGCAGGTCAGGATAGTCCAGGTCTGAAGACGTTACATATCTCGTTGCTGCTTCTCCATCCTTACTGAGCAGCGCATTTAACTGTTAAGGCATCAGAATAAATGACATTCTCCTTAACTTTCTCCTCCCTGAGCTCGCTGCTCCATCAGTCGCCTCAGTCAAGGCCGTGTTTAAGGTCCAAAGGATCTGTCAGAATTCAGCTTAGCTGCTTTTCCCAGTGTGATCCGAGAGTTGCATCAATGTTTAATGCCCCTCTGGCAGGGTGCCATTGGAAGCAGGTATTGTTTAATGTTTTATTTAGAGGTGCAGTGAGCTAAAGTTCCCCTGGCCACCATCCGGCTAATCCCTCAGGCGAAAATATAAGGGGACGCACCGCTGGAGGATCAGAGGATTGCTGCTCGAGTAGAAAACGATAGCTCTTTCTGCTAGGCCTGGTCATTATGGGATTCGACAACATGCGGTCAGATTTAATTACTATTATTTTCCCAACAAGTGAATTACAGTCCATAACGTAACACCACATGTACTTACACACACACAGAGTCCCTTATGATGAGCAATCCTGCTCTTTTTAAGAGAAATACAGCAGAATGGAAAACACCACAGTTTTACTGAGTTCTTGTGTGACCCACCACTTTACATCGCTCTGGATACAAATGTCTGATGAATATATAAATGCTTAAAATATCATTGGGTGCCTAAATCAAATGAATAAGACCAGTTTTAACCTCAGAATCACAGATGTGGACTTATATATTTTATTTGAGAGATTTCCTCAGAGTTAATCATTCACAATTTTTTGTTTGTAATAGAACCATGAATGTAGAACCATCGTGCTCATTGGATTTTATGTGTGTGAGTATTGTAGTCATACTCTCCTTTCACTGTAAACTTTTTGGTCTGAAATAAATGGATTTTGTTCAATCAGGATTTATTTCATTATGGTACCAAAGAAGACAGACCTTTAACATCAGGTAGATCTTCAGAATAATCCCATTAGATAGGACTTCAGGATTTGCAACATTTTGATTGTGAATTTGCTTTTACATACAAAAACTGTGCAAAAGTCTCAAAGTGCACGCCCGATTTCTTCATTGTAACACAGTAACACATTTGTTCTGAAACGGGGGAAGTGAGGGCTGGGTCAAGACTTTTATTTCATATTTATTGGTATTGTTATCAACAATAATAAGCTGTTTTTTATTAGTTTTATACCCTGATTATCTATTTGTTTAATGCGTGTCTCTTTTTGTTGAGTACAACACACAAAAACAATGATTTGTGGTTTTTGACTTTACAAGTCAAATTCCTGCCCTGCTCTTCTCTACAAAAACCTCCCAGACCATGTGGAGATAAGACCACAAGTCTGTCCAACACTTCATCATTCACATACTTTTCCCAGTAAATGACTTTTCTTTACCTATTTCTTATCTTCAGCTTATCTGTTTAATTATTTTTGCTTTACCTTACATTTTGTGAAAGGGCATGCATGCTGAGTTATGTAATATTGTGTTAGTATACATATCTAAATGAGACAACAAAAATCTCATTTAATACAATTTAATGGTCTAACATGAGACTACGTCCAACATTTGTAGGCCTAATGGAATGTCCCCGGAAACTGGCAGCGTATCCTCGTCCAGGTCTGAGATACAGAGCGAGAGAAGGGAGGAGGGAGGTTTTTACATTGGTCTGGACCTGGATGGTGTAGAGAACACACAGATGTGCCCCGAACCTCTGCGGGCGTCAATATATTTATCTTACTCCAACCCAGTGACAGTTCATTCTGACCCTCTATTCCATTTCATCCTTGGTGAAAAAAAAGAAAAAGGAAGAAAAAGGGATGGATTAATGAAAGTGGTGGATTTTCTCAGCACCGCTGCAGACTGTGTGTGTGAGAGAGAGAAAGAGAGCGAGAGAGAGAGAGAGAGTGTTGAGCTCATAAATGCTTTATGTATGACCAGTCAGTGAAGGCTGAGGGCGCTGTGGCCCGACCGTGATGCTCTCAGACAAGTGAATAAATCAGCCAACAATTAGGGTCCCCGATTTCATTTATGCGGCCCAGAAAGGCTCCGGGGGCCCGTCCTGGCAGATGTCATTTCTAGGCAATTGATTTTGTGACTGCCCCGGGCCACCGCGGCTCCGGCACCTCTACGGCCGATTAAAAATGGAATTTAGGTGCAAGCCAAATGAGTGTCCAGGCAATTTATACACGAGAAAACCAACATAATACGAGCGATGACCCAAAACACGGACGGGACTCTCTTTCTTTCTTCTCTCTCTCTTTCTCTCTCTCTCTCTCTCTCTCTCTCTCTCTCTCTCTCTCTCATCCTCTGCAAATTTTCTCTCACTCCATCATTCATCACAACTTTCCGCTCTAACTCTCCCTCTCTCCCAATACCTTTCCGTCTCTCTTATTCTTCGAGTCCTGCTTCTCTCGATTTTTCTTTATCTCCCTTTTATCCTCTATGAGTTTTCTCTCTTTCTTAAATTCTCTATAAACTTCCTCTCCCTCTTTTCAGTCTACTTCTTTCTCTTTTACTCCTCCCTTTTATAATTTGGTAGCTAAAACAGTCTTACTATCTTATTTTAAGCTTTGGGTCAATTTGACCAGCAATTTAAAGCTCCAAGATGTTGTTATTTTAATTGCTACCCAAGTTTATGCATCAGTTACTTTGTTTCTTTATTGACAACCTAATAAAAAAATATGTGTAATTAAATGAAATACATGTTCTGGGGGAAATTGTGTTTCCCATGTCATGTGACTGTCAGTGGTTCACTCTCTCCAGCAGGTCTGATGCTGTTCAGTTATGGTCCAAAAGCAGAGAGAAGATTTTACTGAAGATTATAAAATGTATTACAGATTATGTATTACAGCATACCAGCCTCAGTATCATCCAAAACAACCAAAACCAATGTGTGTAAAATATTATTGTGTTTAGGTAAAACCAATTAATATGAAGCAGAAAAAGTCAAAAGTCAGTTATTTGTTTAGATACATTATTGGGGTCTGAATGGGGTCAAATTGCAAAAAAGTAGGAAGAAGGTAGACCTAGAGATTTCAGTTCCTCTGTTGCAGGTGAGTGTGGATTGTTGGCAGTTCCCCAGTGAGACGTTCTCTCTCTCCACTCAAATCCAGTGATTAATTAAGGCCAGATCTGGAATTTATTAACACATGAAAGATATGCATGACACGTAATATTCACCGTCTCAAACACAGTTTTTAATACTCTCTCACTCCAGAGGCCCCTCTCTCTCTCTCTCTCTCTCTCTTTCTCTCTTTCTCTCCCTCTGTCTCTCTCTCTCTCTCTTTCTCTCTTTCTCTCCCTGTTTCTCTCTCTCTCACTCCATCTCTCTTTCTCTCTCTCTCTCTCTCTTTCTCTCCTTCTGTCTCTCTCTTTCTCTCCCTCTGTCTCTCTTTCTCTCTCTTGACTCTCTCTCACTCCATCTCTCCCTCTCTCTCTCTCTCTCTCTCTCTCTCTACTCTCTCTCTTTCTGTCTCTCTCTCTCTCTCATTTAAAAACCTTCTTTGTTGTAATTTTATTTCATATCACTGTTATCATTATCGTTAATTCCCATTTGAACAAAAAAAACACCAAAAGCAAATAAAAGTAACAAAATCAAAGATGAAACAACAAAGGTGGGTTTGTTTGAAATTGGGGTCGTGTTTGTTGTTTACAAATGTTCTTTAATTAATTGAGATTTGATTCCGTTTCACTTTTATTTTATTTCGGGAACTCGTGCGATAGGAGGGGAACGTGTGCGTCGATGAATAATTAAAGACATGAAATGATTCTTTTGTATCTCAAAGTGATTTCACTGCCTTGACGTGGTGTGTGTGTGTGTGTGTATGTGTGTGTGTGTGTGTGTGTGTGTGTGTGTGTGTGTGTGTGTGTGTGTATGTTTGTGTGAACAAGAGATTTCGAATTGAAATAAATGACACAATACAACCCTTAACCCTGATAACTTTGTAAAATGTGTCAGTTACACTTTAAAGGGTGTGACTGTATGTGAATTGGTGCTTGTTTACCTCCTTTTTACTCTTTCATCCATTTGTTTACGTTTTATAGTGAGTGTAAATCATTTATACTCATGTTTATTGGCAAAAAAACTGAAATCAAGCAGTCAAACCTTAGAGGCAGGAACATCATATAAAACAACCCCATTGGTCAATTTGCTTGAAACACTTCAGACCCCACCTGATGAATTCAGTGGTGTGATCAGAAGAGATCCTCAAAAAAGATTTGAAGGTTAATGGAGATTTAGGATAAAAGTCGATACATCATAGTTTTTACACTTATCTTTATATATTTATATTTATACTGTCATACACCTTACAGTGTCTTGCTAAGCAGCACTACTTCCGTCAGACGCACCAACTGATGCAACACACACCACCAAGAAACACACACTCAGGTCAGACATGATCCTATGGTGGCCCTTTATCGATAGTAAAAGGGACAGAGGATAATGAAGCCGCATGAATACAGCTGAAATGACAGAGTAACACAGAAAATCATTTCCAATAGAACAGGGTCCTCTGGAGCTCCTGCCGAGGCCCTGAAGTCTCCATGCTTGTGGTCCAGAAGGGTATAAAGTCCTCCAAGGCTGTGGAGTGATGGTACTGCATTCTCTGGAGGGAGGAAGCTAAATTTATTACCTGGGATGAGTTGGAGTGGAGTTTGTGATCCAGAACTGATCACCTGACCTCACTAATTCTCTTGGGGCTGAATGCAATAAAAAAGAACAAAACGGAGGAACATTTGCTCTATTAATAACCCTTGATTTCAGAAAAAGTGCTGGAGGAGCAGATAGACATTTGGAAAGAAGGATGGATGGATGGAAGGATGAATGGCAAGATGGATGGATGAATGGGTGGATGAATGGCAAGATGGATGGATGGATGGATGGAAAGATGGATGGATAGATGGATGGATGGATGGATGGATGGATGGATGGTTGGACGGATGGATGGATGGATGGATGGATGGATGGATGGATGGATGGATGGATGGATGGATGGAAAGATAAACAGATGGACTGATCGACAGACAGACAGGCAGATAGAACGTGTGGCTCTGATAGGAGTCAGTGCAACACCCCCTGCTGTGAATGGGGCTGCATGGCTGCAGAAGGGTTGGAGTAACCATGCTGGCCCCAGTCCATCACCTCAGACCTGGACCATGGAGTGATGGAAGAAAGTTATCTGGTCCGTTGGATCACCTTTTCTTCTACAATATGTGGCTGGCTGTAGGATCAGATGAACCAGGATGCAATATGGGAAGAACAATATTAGCAGCAGAAACATTGGTGAATATTTAGAAGCTTCATATCTCTGCTTAACTTCTGTTGTGTAACTGGTGCAGCTGGTGGCTGTTGAAAAGAGTTCCTGAGTTCCTGAGTGGCTCTTTTTCGCTTAAACACTCTGGGTTTCCTCTCTTTATCCACCACTGAGGTCAAACAGAACAGTATTAAGCACTTGCACTCCAAATAAGATACGATAAAATTGCATCAGCCAGACTCCTCTCTCTGTGTGTGTGTATTTGTGTGTGTGTGTATTTGTGTGTGTGTGTGTGTGGGAGCCCAATTGAAGCCGGAATAAATAGGTAGCAGTTGGTCCGTGAGCTGCAGTGTTTTTAAATGGCAGCTTTGCGCCGATACAGCCTGAAAGGACTTCAATCCAGTTTCACCATCAGCATTGTATTAGAAAATGCTATTGAATATTAAGCAATCTTTTGATCTTTCCTTTGTTAGGTCTTACCGAGAGAGAGAGAGAGAGAGAGAGAGAGAGAGAGAGAGAGAGTGTGTGTGTGTGTGTGTGAATGTGTGTGTGAGAGAAATGTATTTCTGTCTTTGTGAGGACCCCATTTTGATAGGAATACTGGGAAATCTGTAAAGGTGGGGGCATTTTCAGGTTCTCAAAAAGTAATATTCAGTTTTTCACTACAAATTAAACTGTTTAGAACTAAAACAAACAGAAAGACTAGAGGAGCAGAAAGTTTGACGTTTGTTCACTGAAGTTCATAAGATAAGTCATAAGATTACCGAGGTACATTGTTACAAAACTTTATGTCCTCTCAAACATAGTAATACTAATGTGTTTGTTTGTGTATTTTTTCTTGATCCAGTTTTACACAGCAGGGAAATAAGCAAGGACCCACAGTGTATTTTTAATTAGCAATAATTTGGGGCTATTTATTCACCCTTAAATTACAATCATGAGTGAAACACAGATTTTATGTATGTGTATTAGTGTGTGTGTGTGTGTGTGTGTGTGTGTGTGTGTGTGTGTGTGTGTTTGGGGGACTGCAAACAAGGACCATTAAACATTTCGGGACACATTTACTGAGTACCTTTTGAGGGTTTTTTATATTTACTACCACTTTTCAGCCCCTAAAGGGTTAAGACATTGTAAATATACCCGAATCCCAAACAGGGTTCTAAATGTGTCTTTTCTGAACTGGAGGAGGTTTTCGGTGTGTGTTGAGTATCAGCTGTTTACATTATTGGCTCTGCTCCCCCAGGGAACCGTAACTCAATCAGAAACCCAGGCCTTGTTATCAAAGCTCCCTGTGACCTCCACCCACGGCCGGCTTCTGTTCCCGGCTCACAACAAAGCGCCTCTTCTCGGTCAATATGTGCAATTGGTCTTATAACGGAAAATTACACACCTCCGCTACAGGGGTCTGATTTTATTAAGGCATGTCAGGAACTGCTGGGACACAATCCGAAATTAAAGGTTTCGCAAATGACTTTGATGGAGCCTCGACCGAGATTGCAATCAAGTCATTCAGCCTTGCTGAGGCCAAAACCGCTGTTTACCTTCCACCTTTGAGTGCAAATGGGCTTCTGAGGGCTTGTTTTTCTAATCCAGCTACTGTATCCATCAGCACAATGCGCATACAGTACTAGGAAAAGTCTTCAGCCATCATTTACTTGAAAAATATTATTAGTTCCCTGTTTTTCCTTTGGCATATTGAGTAAATTAAAGGAAAGGAAAGACCAAATCAACAACCAGCTCATTCACAAACAGAACTAACTGAAACATAGCAAACGATGGCAAAGTCTCGGACAGTCGGTTTCCTGAGAAGGACGTAAGCTCAGTCCAGTTTTTGTTTTTTTTTCCCAATAGAGAATATCCATTTGTTGTCCAGGTGCTTCCACACCGACTTTGTTTGGTCTGGACGGTTTGATCAGAATCAAAATAGCAAGTTTGAAAGGCACGTCGATCCACAGTCTGGCCCAAAAGACCTAAACTTGCTCAAACCAAAAGAGGTGGATCAGACTGAGCATATGATGTAAACAATGTAACAATAACGTGAACTTTAGTCCAGACGTTCAGGTGTGAATAAACCTTGATCATCCCAAAAACAAACAAACAAACAAAAAAAACCCACATGAAATAATTTCAGACACTTCCCTTGTGGAATATGTGGACACTGTTGGAACCAAAAAAGTAAAAGTTTGTGTAATTTGGATCATTTCTATTGGGGTATCATGCTCAAAAAAATGTTATCTTCCATAAGTGAATGACGATAAGTCACTTTTCTGTAAAATCAGAGGTGAAAGCTTGAAGGAAGTCAATTAAATCTAGCATTAAACCTGCTTTGTTTCCCCATAAAAGTGAGTTTTTTTTCCCAGTTTTCCAGTTTTTGGTACTTCACTTTACTCCTACTTTTCAGCTCCTTTAGTGTTTAGTTAAGCTGCGGAGCTCAGCTCTCACAAAGCCGAACAATAGTACAGACAACATTTAGGTCATATCTAATTAACTTTATTCTCCTTAGTTCAGATAGCACATTAGCATACACCTTCCGTTCCTCATCAAAGGGCTGAATACATTCACCTGTTCACTCCCTGTTACTCGGAATAACGCTCCTCTAATTATGTTTGCTCATTTATTGAGCTTAATTATAGAGAGAGCCAGTAATTACAGGGTCCGGGAAGGTGCAGGACTTAGCAGTGGCTGATCTGTGCCGATGGTGTAATCTGTGTATCATGGCAGTTCGCCTCTAGAGGAGCACGCAAAGTGATGGTGGTGCCGATGGTGGCGGCAATCAAAATCAACTACCAGAGAGAGAGAGTGAGAGAGGGATGGAGAGAGTAATATAATAACAGTGGCTGCCATTTAGAACCCTGAACATTATCTGTACTGTTGTCTGTGAAGAGTTTGACACACATAAGTGAGTCTGTTTCTGAATTAGACAGAGGTGTCATTTCTTAACACATCTGGGGCAAAACTGTCAATTTTTCAATGGGAGTTGAAAAAGTCGTACATTCAATCTGTTGACATTTCAGTTGGTTTGTCTATGGTGAGGTTACCTTTAGCAAAAAGTAATTTATTCAAGTGTACTACTTGTACAAGTACACTTTTGTAAACTTAAACTTAAAATCTTAAATAAAGTATATTTAAAAAATACTTTTATAAAAAAAATGTTCCTATTTACTTTCTTTGACCTGTTGACCTGTGTAGTTAGTGTCACAGAGGATCTTCGCTTCTAGGGTTAAACTTAACTATTGGACTGATCCACTATTCAATTGCTCTGCGCTACACTCACAGACCATCAGCGGGACACAAAGTAAAGTGCTTTTTTGTGTTTTTGCTACATTGTTTTGCTCATTAAGTTTACTCACACTCTGAATGTGGCCTCCTTTTCATTGTCGGGGACGAGTGCGTGGAATAAAGCAGAATAAACAAAGCCCCCCACGGTGGTGCCGTCCTCTAACTGTCCTAAAGCGTTTCGCATCTGTCGTCCAGCAGCCTTTACACCACAGAGTGCTGCAGATTGACATGGTGCTTTGGGCGGATGGACTGAGAGAGTGGTGCATGTGTGGATGTATGTGTATGGGTGTGTGTGTGTGTGTGTGTGTGTGTGTGTGTGTGTGTGTGTGTGTGTGTGTGTGTGATGAGCATGTGCTCGTAGGCTCTTCAGTGTGCTATTATGGTCTGGTGGCATTCACCACCGCTGGTCAGCATCGCCACATCACTATGGCAACCTGGAGTGTGTCCATGCTCGCATCGCGGCATCCCAGTGGTACAGAGCTTTGTTTGCGTGCCGTCCTCATTCTGGCCTGCAGCACGGCACATGCTCATCACACACACACACACACACACACACACACACACACACACACACACACACACACACAGACGGCTACTCACACTCCACAGCGGAAGTGTCTGCACTGCTTTCAAATGAGCAGTGAATTGTGAATTGAGTTTGACTCCTTGAGCAGGAGGTGCCAGCGAAAACATTTAGAGTCCGCCGTTGTCTGACGAAAGCCCAGCAGAGAGGCGAAAGGAGAGCCAGTTTTGTTGCTGGAGAGATGAAAAGAGAAGAGAGTGAAGAGTGCAAAGAGATCGCTGGGGACTGGCACTGTACATACGGCAGCAGTGAGACGACCTAAAGCACTTTTTCAGTGGCTTTGTCACTCCTGTGAATGTTTTTAAAAGCTCTGATTTGACAGAAAAAACATAACCACCCCCCTCCCAAAAGACTTCTTCGAGTATCATAGAATCCCCTTTGGTCCCACTGAGAACTAAATAGAGTGTAAGGAACCTTCATAGAGTGTAAGAACTCTCCCTAGAAATTTTACCCCGCATGTCTTCTATACCCCAAAGATCACAATTAAAATTTCAGTTTAAAAGTGTATATCTAATTTGAAAAAAGCCTTTATAAATATAGTAACATGTTCATTTAAGTAGTATTTTAAATAATATTTTTAAGATTATTCATTATTAAAAATCAGACTCAAATCAAAGTGCTACTAATGACTGTAGCTGAACTGAACTAATGTTTGTGCAAAACAGGTTAATGTTTCAGTGTGCATCTACCATGATTACAATACTGTGCAAAAGCCTTAAGACACCCAAAGATCCAAACCTTACTGTATTTTTAATGTGTTCTTGAGGAACAGTTCCCCAGGCTTCCTGAAGGACTTCCAAAACCTCTCATTTCCAGTCCAGTCCCTGAACCGGACCAGTTTCAGAGGAATGTTTCTGTTGGTTAAGACACACAGTGACCTACGAATGAATCATTCAAGCAGAACAAACAGCATCTAACTGAAGTCCTGAACCAGTGAAGAACCAGGAGCAGATGCTTCCAGATGACCAGGCGGTGATCAGTATACTGGTGGTGCTGATTGCTGAGTGGTTGGAACTCGTTTATCTAGGCTCCTTGGATCAGTAGACACTTCGCAGCAAATGTGACAGTTTGAGAGACAGTAGCAGAATTAAAAGCAAGGTGATTAAAAGCAAAATACAAAGGAATAAGGGGTTGCTCAAGACTACTGTGTTCAGAAACTGAAAACACAGATGAAGATCTAGAGGAGCCCAGACACCATCAGCAGATGAATTACAGACTCCACTGAACATCAAGGGGGTGGGGGCTACAGGGGAGGTGTTTCTGAAAAACTGGCCTGTGCTTGTTATCACGTTCATATCTGGCGGTTGATCTTTAGTTTTTCATTTTTCATTCTTAAGGACCCGATTCTGATTGCCATGTAGAGGTTGAACAGCAACTGAAGTGTGCACACACACACAAACACGTGGTGGTTAGGATGATGACATGATTCACCGTGTTCAGTGGAAACAGCTGCGGTCTGAACAACAGACCTTCTCCTCACGCAGGAACTCGGAGTGTCCCACGATGACACAGCAAGCCCCGGGAGATGTTTTTGAGAGTGTGTGACCATTCGCTCTTGTGTGTGTGTGTGTGTGTGTGTGTGTGTGGAGTGTGTCTGCCTCACGTTGCTCTTTTTCCTGTGTTTACCGCTCTCTGATGTGCTCTCGTTTATTCAGGTGTCTCTGGCCAATCGCCACGCTCTTTCATCTTCCGGCTGCCGCTGACGGCGGCTCTCATGCCGTCCATTAAAACTTGAGTGTTTTTTAGAGCTGCCATTGAACTCCAGCTTCTGTTTTGCATGTACAAAAGCGGGAGGATGGAGGAGGGGTGGGTGGAGTTGGAGGGGGGTCCTCACAATAAATTGTGAAAAGCTCTTATCCAGATTGCTCAGACAAAAGAAGCGAGCTTCATTTGCACATCGGCGTGGAGCTGACTGCTTTGATTTTTTTTTTTATTTTATAAGTTGGCTACCCAATGAGACCACATCTGCAGGATGTGACCTTCTGCTCTCATAACCCCCCACATACCCCCAGCCGACCCCCTGCCAACTGCCGTAGAAAGGTGGGAGGCGCCTCACTTCACAAAGGTCTTAATAGTTTGTTCATAAATACCCAAAACAATCCAACACAACTCAACTGGCAGCTGAAAGTTTTGCGTTTAGCTACGATTTTTCCTGGCATTATCCTTCTGATTAGCATTGTGTTAACTGCTAAATCATCACACTCACATCTGAAACTGCGTTACCAATGATACACCATAGGGACAAAAGTATTGGGACACTACTGTTTTTCAGGGCTTGGGTTCCTTACTTCCAGTGAAGGACAATCTTAATGCTTCAGCAGACCAAGACATTCTGGACCAAGTTTGTGGAAGAACCTTTTCCTATCCCAGCATGACTGTGTCCCAGAGCACAAAGCGAGCTCCATAAAGCCATGTTTGGAGGAGTTCAGTGTGGAAGAACTTGACTGGCCACACAGAGTCCTGACCTCAACCCCATCCAACACCTTTGGGATGAAC
The DNA here is from genome assembly GCA_037577145.1 of Brachypetersius gabonensis. NCBI lineage: Eukaryota > Metazoa > Chordata > Actinopteri > Characiformes > Alestidae > Brachypetersius > Brachypetersius gabonensis. Next base: position 3,935 of record JBBJLR010103322.1, on the reverse strand, counting down.
TAGAACGGTGATCCAGACCTTCTTGTCCAACATCAGTGCCTGAGCTTTAATGCTACAGAATGAATGGACACAACTTCCAACAGGAACATCAAAATCTCGTGGAAAACCTTCCAAGAAGAGTGGAGGCTGTTATAGCTGCATAGGGGAACAGACTCCATATTAAAGTCTATGGATTTGAATACAATTTCATAAAAATCCCTGTTGCAATGGTCAGGTGTCCCGGTGCTTTTGTCCATGTAGAAATCATCACTTTTGTGATCTCCTCCAGTCAGAACAGCCTGTCCAAAAATGTTAACTTTACAGTAGGAGATAAAATCTTCACTTTCAGTGGAAGTTAATGCAAAATGCATGTAATTCCAAGTCATTTCAGAACATTTATGTTGTTCCATTCATTAGAGGATCTCACAATGTAAAGGATATCTATGTAGCAAATATCTATGATGTAGCAAACAAAGAAAATATGAAAAAATGAGATTTGTTCTTATTTTTATATAGTGTTGATTTGTTGGTGCTGTTTTATGTATCTCCACAGGGTTTGTTATATTTAAATTATGGCAGTTTTGGCTTTTAGACTTTAAAGATGTGATAAAATATGTGGAAACTGCAGGGGATGAGTGAGTTTTTCTTTCATTCCCCTTTTCTCCTTAATGAGCAGAGAGTTAACGGAAGTTAAATTACTTTTTTATTGCTTTTATTTTCAGGCCTAGTGAGTTTGCACATCATTAGTTGTTTTCATTAAAACTCACAATTCGGAGAGCTTTAAAAAGAATGTAAGTAAACCTGACCTGGTTTTCATCCAACATTTGGTATAGCAGCAGGTCTGGGGAGAGACTGCATTCACTTTCAGACCCAGAGAATCCCTATCATTAACATTCACTATAATGAAAACTGTATCAATCACGTCATTCAACCCACATGACCCAGTAACTAGTCAACACAGTCCTAAAGTTAACTAATGTGGGGAAGAAAGTAAGACAAGTTTTCATAATAGAAATAATGTCATATACTCACTTTTTCATTCACAGACTGCTTTTTACCTCCTGTAACCCCTTACAGCAGCCGCATAATGCCATTAACACCTGTCCTGAAGGTCCCTCAGGTGATACATGAAATATTCTTTCTTTTTATAATGTTCATTTGTGTAATATGGTTCACTGGGATGGATAGGAATTGCAATAACAGTAGCCAACACGGCAACATTTAAATATGTGTTTCATTGTCGTGTACTGATTTTTTTATGATCTAACGGTTGTCAAGTAAGCTGTAGTCATATTTTTTCTTTGAATGGCTGCCTTGCAGGGTTGGTGAATTGTTTTTTCACAGCTGGGAGAGCTCACGCCTCTCTTTTCACTCCTCATTGCTCGCTAGCAGCTCAACCCAGACAATATTTCACACAAAGACATCATGAGGGGGTAAAGATACAATAACATAATAGGATTTGGGGCCTTTAAATAGTCTGACAACTAAGTTTACACACACACAAACATACCTACACACACACACACACACTGTGTTAATGCTAATTACAATTGAAATGTTCAGGTCTCTTTTCATGACTCTGTTTCTATGGGGCTACATCAGAAATAAGCATTCAGCCTCATATTAGCGCAATACTTTTGTTGAGATTCTGGAGGTGTGCACATTCCCTGAAAGTTTTGTTTATTCATCAAACCCTTCTTACATACTTCTCACATACCTCCCGAAACATGGTGAACATTCAGATGAAGGTGATATGTTTGATTTGAAGCACAGATGCTTGTCTCTGTATGATGATATTTTTGACACATTCAACTTCAAGCTGTCTTGCATCAGAGCAATGGGACAGTTATTTAGAGTGACACTCTTAATGCCTGAGGATTTTCAACACTGTGTGGAGTCCTAAGCTGGTATCAGAAATACTCCAGTGACTCCGAAAAAAGATTCCAACTGGAGGAAGGGATCCACCACGGTAGAGTAAACTCAAAACCCTCCTCTGATTTTACCCCATAGGTGACTTCTAACAAACGCACAACCCACTAACATACACTTATTAGTGCGTACTGGTGTGTTTCCATGGTGCTTCTGTACATAAATGCTGTTTGGTTACACCGACCTCAAGAAACTCAACCATACCTGCTGAACTAAGAGATCATATCTGTAGTCTTTAATTAGTATGAAGTTATTTAAATAATCAGTGATGACTTGATTTCATTCACTATAAGTACTATTGGCATTATCAATAAACTTTTTAACAATTAAAGCTACAGTTCTTTTATCTCTAATATAAAGATTTTACCTCAAAGTGATGATATTACAGATCATCACCTCCTGATATATACTCTACCTATAAAACAGATTAGCTGTGCCTCCCCACGTTATCAATCTGTTAGAAATATGAATCCGACTACTAAAGACAGATTCACAAGTAATCTGCCGGATCTGTCCCAATTTCTTATTAGACCTCTAAATTCAGACAATCTAGATGAAGTGAATAGCAGCATGGGCACCATTTTTACCATTTTTACAGAAAAACTAAATTAGAAGTTTTTAGAATTGTGTATAAAGACAGTATGTGCAGCTATAGACAGGCTCACAGGATCTAAAAGCTGCTATGACCAAGCATCTGAGCCAACTGATAGCAAGAAACCAAAAAAATATCAGGTTCTTATTTAGTACAGTGGCTCACCTAACAAAACCTATGATGCCTGCAGAGAATATCCCATCACAGTTTAGAAGTGAAGACTTTATGGACTTCTTCAATGAAAAAATCAATAGTATCAGGAAGAAAATAATGGAGGTTAAACCTCTAATAGCATCCCATGATCCAGTTCAGTCTAAAGCCTCACATTTAGATTTTCAGTGCTTTACAGGCATAGGACAGGAAGAGCTGTATAAACTTATCACCTCGACTAAATCAACAACATGTTTGTTAGATCCAATACCAACCAGATTTTTAAAAGAAGTGATGCATATGGTCGGAGAGCCACTCCTAAACATTAATTCTTCATTATATCTAGGTCACTTCCCTAAACCTTTCAAGTTGGTAGTTACTAAGCCTCTTCTTAAAAAACCTAGTTTAGAGCCAAATGAAATAACAAACTACAGCCCGATTTTAAACCTTCCGTTTATATCAAAAATACTGGAAAATATGCTCAAATATGCACATTCTTGCAGGAAAACAACATCCTCGAAGAATTTCAGTCAGGTTTCAGGCCCCATCATCATCATTAAGATCACAAATGACTTTTTTAGCTTCGGACCAAGGCTGCATCTCAATACTAGTCTTACTTTATCTTAGCACTGCATTCAACACTATAGATCAGTGGTTCTCAACCTGGGGTCCGAGCCCCACTTAGGGGGGCGCTAGAGATCGCAGGGGGTGCGCACAATTCTGTCTGCACTATGGTTACCAAAGTTTGTACACATTAAATTCATAAAATCCTAAAGTCTGAGAAACGTAAAGGTGTGTGTGTATAAGAACAAAAACCTTTTTTTTCAAGGAAAAAAGGTTGGGAACCACTGCTATAGATCATAATATTCTCATAGATCGCTTACAAAATCACATAGGTATACAGGGACAGCCACTAAATGGTTTAGATCATACCTGTCTGACCGATACCATTTTGTAGATCTAAATGGAGAACCGTCTGGTGTAATGCCTGTGAAATATGGGGTCCCACAAAGGTCAGTTTTAGGACCTCTGCTGTTCTCAATATATATCTTCCCTTGGGTAACATCATTAGAAGACATGGGATTAGTTTCCATTGCTACGCCGATGATACCCAATTATATATCTCAACTAAACCAGACGAAATATCTAAGTTGTCTAGACTAACTGAGAGTGTCCAGGATATAAAATATTGGATGACCTATAACTTTCTTTTACTAAATTCGGATAAGACAGAGATATTACTTATTGGCCCAAAAACCAGTACACAACAGCTTTCAAAATTCAG
>JBBJLR010103309.1:0-25207 GCA_037577145.1 Brachypetersius gabonensis | reverse complement strand
TATATATATGAGATGAATACACGACTACCCTAAGTGTTGTAATGTTGACCAAACTTATATAAACTTATATATGATGCTGACAAAATGTCACTATTAAACTAAACTAGGGCCAGCAATATTATTTCAGTAAAATTAGATAAACTGTTCATCTGTCATTTATTGGTTTTAGTTGCCTACCAGAGGTTTTTTTTTTTTACATGTATTGAGATGTTTTAATAATGGCTTCATTTCAAGAAAAGGAACAAACGATGGTGAAGCATATGTCAAACACTATTATAACTGAGCGGTCACTCTCAAAGACAGTTCAGGGAAATGTGAATGCTTACTTTGCAGGGAGCTCAATTTGCATATATTAACCTGTGGTGGACGCTCGAATTAGAACCACATGCAGATGAAGGCAGACTTAGAATTTTAAATGAGAATTGATAAAAAAAAAAATTAGTAAAAGTTTTGTATTTGTATCTTGTTTTTTTTACATTCATTCTAATGTTGACTTGTGTCTTTTCCTCAATACTGTAAATTGTATTTTGCTTCTGATTTATAAAGCAATAATCCACTTGGAGCTGGACGTTATTGGCTTTACTCTGCTTTGTGTTGTGCCTTTGCCACGGAAATATCACTGCTATACAAGGCCTCGAGAGATCTGTTTCTCTCAGGTTACTTTTATATTAAAACAGTGAGCAAAACACCCATTTCTTGCTTTGATTACACAAGTTGAACAAACTTATGAACTAAAAGTGAATAACTGAATGAAATGGAGTAAGAGGCAGATTTCTTTGTCAGGAAGTTAATGAAAAATTACCTGCCTCTGGGTGTTTTACATATTACTTATTGGATCATCTAATCACGCATTCAAATCAAGACAATTAAGTGCATAATTTTTCAATGTATGTTAGAAACACAGTGAATTAATAATGTGGTGAGTTTGACCCGCAATCTTTATGACCAATTACTTTTTACTGGATAAAATGCCTCATCATTATGTCAGATTGCAGGAAAATATTGACTTTTGTGTTAAATTATGTCTTTCTAGGTCATGTTAGTTTTGTTTTTTTGAGCTTTGCTGACTTGTCTTCATTCACTCAATTTAAGATCAACAGACTAAAGTGTAGATGGAGATTGGATCAATGGCTAACTTTATAGTGTTGAACAAATTTTAACGTGTAGAATTAGAACTGAATGACAGTGCAAATGCTGTTTTGATGCAAACACTGGTTACTGTAGCTGGCCTTGCTGATTTATCACATATTCCATTTAAAAGATATTATTTGAACACACACCTGGTTAAAGGTGATTTTGGTGAAGCCAGCTGTTTTAAAACTCAGGAGACAAAAGAACTCCTTCCTTCAGTGTTTCCTTCAGAGCCACACCCGAAAACACATGCAAGTGCGCTGCCTGGGCTGGAATGCCTGAAAGCTAGTTTTCACTGAGTTTGTAATGAGCTGTCACAAATAAAATGATGACATCCAATTGGGTGGCTGAAATATCTAACCCAGTTAAGTTTCAAATATGCTGTGGAAAATCAGCAGATATAATCTATATAATGTATCATATATTCATATATATATTCCTTATCCCCTTCAACCTACTCCACACTTCACATATTCACTAACCAGAGGGTGGGGGTCTAAATATGTAGTGTATTTTAAGGATATATCCTTTATCATATATCCTATATTCTTATATTTTCAGCACTGCTTAATTGCATCTGTAATGCAGCCTTAATTTCACTCTTAGAATCTGTTTTTGGGTGAATGGGAGTCAAGTCATCAGAAAAAAGGACCAAAGCTTATCAAGATTCCAGGAAGATGCCAAAGCATTTTTCAGTCATTACAAAACCAAATGATCACTAATGGCATTTTGTCTGGTCGAACAAAAAATGGCTTCTTATACAAAGAGCTAAAACAGAAGTAGACAATAAATTGTAATCACAAAGCGTCTGCTATACAAAGGTAAGATCTTTTTTTTATATATATATATAATAGTGTGTAAAGTGTCCAAGTACTTTTGGTCCTCCAAAATGTAGTTAATGTCTACAGAATCTCTATTTTCTAAATGTTTATTTTTCCATTTTGGAAGCTTGTAGATTTCTGTAGAGTGGTCCTGAAACTGAGATTAACAAAGCAACAACAGCCTGAACCTACCTCAGCCACACTGAAAAGGTGATCAAATATGATGAAAATGCAAAGAAATTAAGCATCAATTCTGAAAAGAATCCGCAATACTAAAATGATCCAAGATCAGTCCCTAAAAATGTTCAGAATGTTGATCCGAAGCTGATTAAAAGTAAATGAATGTATTAAAAAGGAGGAATGCACGGAGAGTGAGTTGGCAAATTTTTACCTCCCTCACGAGTTTTGCCTGCCAGAGATATGATATTTCATGGCAGGAAAAACACCTGGACAAGTTGATGCAACTTGCGTGCTTATTCAGGTGTTCTGATTTTTGATGAGCTGCGCAGTAAATGTAACACAGTGACCTGGAAGGGCGTGTTGTTGTTATTCTCTTTATTCGTAGTTATTAGTAGAACAGCATTAATGCACAGTGCGTTAATGTTGACAACACTTGTGGGTGTTTTGGTAGTGCTTTAATGCATGACTAAAAATGACCCTTTGCTGTGTTATTGAACACGTGGGTTTTTCCATTGAGGGTTTCGTTGTTTTTTTGTTTGTGCATGGGGGTGCTCAGTGTGTTTACATGATGATGTTTTTGTTTTCCGTGTCTGACGCACTTCAAAAAGCAGAGATTTAATAGCTATTAATGGTTTGCTGCAATGTGAATATTGATCATGTATTTATCTGTAGTTTTTAGTAACTAGGATTCCCTTCCACATCTGCCCTTATCAGGCCGGAATATATGAGGTTGTGCAAGGGTGGATTTAAAAGTTGGCCTTGAATGGGCATGATATTTGCGTAGAAGCTATGATGGACACAGTCAGTGCAAAAAGTCAGTGATGTAATATCCTGTGTGGGGTGGTGGGTTGATGTGAGTCTGACTCACGTCAGATTCAAGTAGCAAAATAAGGCCTTTATGCGAGATCCGCAGTATAGAGTTGTATTTTTTAAGCAGGTGGGTGTGTGTCATAAGTCAAGCCGCCAGCTTGAGTAATATTTTAGCCAAAGGCATTCAGTAATAGGTGACAGGTAACATGTTTGTGACCCTGATTCCGTTTACAAGAAGGAGGGAGTCAGGCTGTGGGTGGAGCAGGTCAGATCATGTTGAATGTTTTTCCTCTTTACTTATATGACCCACTATAATCTCTCTCCCTCCATTAACATATCTTACATATCTTTGAACATGTCTTTTTTTAATCCAACACACAAGATACTCCCCTCATGTTCATTTGTCACACATGCAGTTACCCCATAGTAATATAAAACACATACATACATTATAAACAATACATTTATAATACATGGGTCTTTTGTTACACCTGTTTTTTTAAAGCCTGCTGTCCTCAACAGTCAGGAGATTTTCACCCTGTTTTTTAAAAGCATCTAGTGTTATAGGCAGTGTTGGGCACGTACCTTTAAAAAAAGTAATTAGTTATAGTTACTAGTTACTTCTTACAAAAAGTAACTAAGTTAGTAACTGAGTTACATCATTATAAAAGTAACTAATTACTAGGCAAAGTAACTATTGTGTTACTTTGAAAAAAATATAATTTAATACAACTATAAAATACATATAAAACATTGTACACTAATCTACACTATTTTAATGTTGTTGTGGGACAACGTGAGAGACAACTATCAAATTCAACATTTTTGCCTTTCACCTCAGCGAGGGAAAAGTAGCGCTTATACTTCCAGTTTGCAAAAGCTACCTTTGAGCTTGTTGGACGTGCCGTCGTTACGATTCCTGGATGTTGATGTGTGTGCGACTTCGTGTGTGAACACCCGCACTACTCTGCCTCTGTTTGGCAAACAATGGAAATTTACTCAATTTAAGCCGATCATCGCGTTCTCAGTTACACCACGTGTTTAGAGACACACCAGTCATCATCACTGGTTCCGGCCCGGCCCCGAACACACACACACACACACACACACCCCAGAGAAAGAGAGGTCCTATGGCTGAGAGAGACACCGCTCGCATGAAAACCGCTTCACTGTTCTCAGTTATAGTAACGCGTATTTTATTGTCAGTAACGTAACGCCGGTGTAACGGGGAAACAGTCATTCGTTAGATTACTCGTTACTGAAAAAAGTATCGCCGTTAGTAACGCCGTTTATTTATAGCGCCGTTATTCCCATCACTGGTTATAGGCGATATGTTTTGAATGAATTGTCTGCTTCCCATATTCAGACATATGGCTGATGACGAGGTTTATCTGTCCCTAAATAACAAGTAGTGCCCCAGTACCGCTGCATACCAGCAGCCGTCTATCGTAACACTCTCAGCTCCATACTTCACTGTGAGTATGGTGTTCTTGGAATCATATGTACAATGTTTAACTATAACGTGCTGAATTATCACCAAAAATCATTTTTTTAAGCTTTAAAGCAGTTTATTGGTGTACTCCAGTTCTCCTTGGTGTACTGCAACTGTTTTTGATTGCTGGGTTCTCTCTTACCTTCCTTATCATTATTCCAAGAGAAATAGTGTGATGTGCCTGTATGTATTGCCTATGAACCAGTTCAGAGATGCCTAAAGTTATTGCTAAGGTTCAGTAACCTTTCCAAGAGTTGTTTAAGCATTTTGACCCTAAGAACTTTAGGAGGTTTGTTCAGTTTCACCATGACTACTGTGTATGTAACCTATATTTATAATTAAACACTTAGATTTCAAAAAACAATTTAACACATTTTAAACACATTTTAAAGACATAATGCAGATTTGAAGTTGGCATTACACTGTAAGCATACCAAATATCAAAATCAAAAGTGTCACTGTTCACTATTTACAGTAGAATTATACATAGATACAATACAGTCATTCTTGGAAATGTTTCTTTTTTTTTTTTTAAATAAAATGACTTTAAAAATGTTTTTAAACAAAAGGTTTTCCATCATCCTACTTTATATGTCACCATATGCTTATCTATTTGAGTGTAAAGGGTAATAGTTTTTTTAATTCATTTTGTCAAATTTAGGTTGACATGTTAATTTATTCGTTAATTTATTCATTTATTAATGTAATCTTTCTCATAGATTTTATTTCTAGTAGATGTTGCCTTTTGGTGCACATTTGGTTGTAGACTTGGGACCCCCACACATACAATCATGCACAGACTTTGCTTTGAGTTATCCCTTCACACACATTCCTACTAGCCTTCATCATTATCTAGAGGTCAGTGCTAAGCTACGTAGGTGCTATTTTTGCCCATTACTGGTCAGAGCTTAACAGAAGCTGTCGATTTGAGTGGCCCTTCTTTCCTCAGTCATATGCTCGCACCGCATGACTCATCATATTGTTATTATCATTACTCATCACTATAAACAGATCCACTACTGCAGTCGAGTACACCAAGCTTTAAACATTCTCTTCTCTTACCTCTCCAACATTAATGACTGCTGTCTTTGGCCTTGCCTGCATGAGCGCTCATTACAGAAAGCTTAACTTTCTAGAACCATGATTTTCAGACCCTGGGCCCTGACCTTCAGCTTGGTTGTCTGGAATTAAAAATAGATTGACTTGTTTGTGTGGCTCAGCAGCATTGAATTGCTAACCCACACTTTTCATTTCTGTTCAAAAACCAGCCTGATGCATATATAGTGATGTTGCATATAGTGACAATATAAATGGACAACAGTACAGACTAATGCAACTACTGTTTTAGCTGTGCAGCATGCTTTTGGACATTTTTATAATTAACCATTTGCCATACTGTGCAAAGACTTAGGTTAGCCTACTTAACAACTCAAGACTGTTTGAGGCAAGTGTGTGATAATTCAGGGTGCAGCAGCACAAAGCTAATAGGAGGCTATAAACTTCCATTTCTAGCTACATTAGCCTCAGGTCTCCTGTGCAAGACTGAAAAAGCAGACTTGCCAAATATGTCTTGGATGATCAGTTACAACTGAGATAAGTGGAAAATTGTGTTTGTGATTCTGTCTTTTTTGCTTCTTGAAAGGAAAACTGACACATTTAGTGTTAAGTGAACCCATTTATTCTGCGGTGTATCCAGGCACATTATGGGGAGAGACTACAAAACCTTTGTCAATCGAAGAGAAGGACGTGATTGAGAAGATTTTTTGTGTATGTAGGGATTGATCTTGCATCCCATCAGAGGCAAACTCCCACCCGCCAACTCAGTTGGTTCCCCTTATGTTGCCTTTGCCTTGAAACGCCTTTGCCTTCTTTGCTTTACTAATATAAATGTCCTCATGCTTACTTCACTGATCCACCTCGAAGTACTGAGGACATCTCGATGGGAGCTCTTTCAGAGATCAGCATCCCTCGGTTCATACTAATCCCAGAATCAGCAGAGACTGAGACCTACCCCAGGGATTTGTGTCTGTGTGTGTTTTCAATCCATTATTTGTTGCTATTTCTGAACATGTTGTCCGCATAGCACCCCTGGATTAATATCGTTACATCCAGACATATTAAAATGTGTATTATAGGGCAGCTGGTGGTTAGGGCGCTCGCCCTGCAATCTGCAAGTTGTGGGTTCGATTTCCAAGACTGCTAAGCATCACTGAGGTACCCTGAACACGGTACAGTCCCCACACACTGTTCCCCGGGCGCTGTGTTCCAGGCTGCCCGCTGCTTCACTTGGTGATTGGGTTAAATGCAGAGGAAGAATTTCGGTGTGTTCACGTATGACAGAATGGTCAATTTCACACTTTGCCTTTCACTCTTGTGTGCAGGCCACATATCGTCCGTTCCTGAAGCAAGTTCTGGAAGAGATCTTCAACCCAAATAAACCAGAGTGTCCCGACATAGAACACACTTCAGGAGGACTGACTGAACTGCTAAAGACTGGCTTTAGCATGTTCATGAAGGTAACACACTTACAGCCATGCAGTTTACTGCACACCACCATTACTGCATATACAAAGCTGTACAAAGTGTAAGAGTGTAAAAAGGTTTGGTACAATTTGCACGACTAGTACTTATCTTACGCACACATCCTCTCTAAGATTACTTGGTTTCATAAGTAATGTATTAGTTCTAGAGGTTGTGATTTTGGGGCTTATTTTATGAAACAATGAACACATCCATCATCATTAGTTTGGCCCATTTAACATTGGGCAGGAAAGGTGCTGGCATAATTCGGGTAGTAATTCGTTCTCACCACCGCAGTGACACTGACATGATAGTGGCATATTAATGTACACAGTATGAATGTCGCAGAGTATGAATCACACACAGCAGTGCAGCTGGAGTTTTTAAACGCTTTAAACTCTGGCCACTGAAGAAGGATTGGAATAGAACCATCCGAAGCTATGCAGCATCAGATGAACCATCATTAATAACATTCTGCAGAATAGACCAACAGGTTAGATATGACAGTAAGTGGACACAATGTTTAAAGACTTCAGCAACAGTGGTATGTGTGATTCACCCTATGCACCACACATCCACTGTCATGATGCTGTTCTGAGAATGACACACCCCCACAATAATACTCGCTCACCACTTGTCTGTAATTGAAAACTACAAAGTGCACCTTTATTGTTAATGGAAATGAAAAAAAACAGTGACTCATCATTGTACATGTGTTGTGACTGTGTATGTGGAGCAGGTGTGGGTGTTTTCTAGTTGAGTCCATTTAGTTTCTATAAAACTATTCAATGAGAATTACACGCCGTCCTGTTCTGCATACTGTGTTGTTATTCTCTAACACACCTAATGTAACTGTAAGCCCATTTTCAACCCTATCTTAGCTGAATGTGTTACAGCAGGAAAACGCAGGAATATGCAGGACAGGGCCAAGTTTCGGGAAGCACTAATCTACCTGATTATCCTCTGATCGCAAAGGATCTGAGCTTAGTTACGAAGCTTAAGTGATGACACTGTTTTTGAACTGCTTATATCAACATTTGCAAGATGACATGGTATGCTTTATGTATGAATTTGCTAAATGACACTCTTATAAATCTAAAATGAAATACCCTTGAATAAGTGTCTCATGTTTCACTTTTACAGCAAGTATGGCGGATAACATAACTTTTAATGTTTTACAACAGTGTTTGGGTTCTTGTATGGCAAAAGCAAATTAATTTAGGAAAGTTTAAAAGTTCTACAAATCAAATAGTGTTAATGTTTAAGATACGTTACTTGATAATAGAAATAATTAGAGATTAGAGTGAGTTACAATTAGTTATAGAAGTAATTTGGCATTAATTATAGTTAGGCCTCGTCCACACGGACGTCTGAACCAGGCGTTGTTTTGGCGTTCGTGACTCCAGGTGAGCGCCTATTGAACGCCACCCGTTTTTCTGCTCATTGAAGCAAATCAAAGCGTCCACACGGCGTTCAGCCCCGGCGTTTGGCCGCTGCGCGTTCGGATGGCGTCAATTAAACGCTGCATGCAACGTTTTCTCAAGCATCGCTACCAAACGCCACATAAACGCCTATGGCGTTCAGAGCGCGTTCATTTCGAACGTCCATGTGGACAAGGCCTTAGTTGTAAATGTCAGTTGGCATTAGTTATAGTTAGTTAAGAATGTAGTTTGATAATTAGTCATAATTATCACTATGGTGAGTTCGAATGTTAGTTAAAGTTAAGTAAGGGCTTTGAGGCGAGTTATAGTTGAATGTGTTGCTTGGGGTCAGTTGGAGTGTTAGTTTGGGGTGAGTTCAAAATATAGTTTTGAACTCAATATAGTTAAGATTACATAGTGATATTTTAGATGTTAAACAGATTACTAGATGGATCTAGTAGAAAACACTTTCTATTCTGGTAAACTCTTTATTCGACGTAATAACATTAGATAACTGTTATTTGCTGATTAGCATTAGATGACTTAAAAAAAAAGATTATTTGTTGATTTGCATTAGAGTTAGTTATAGCTGTTGGCGTTGGAGTGTTAGTGCTGCAGTCATTAGCATTAGTTAGCTGGAAGTATGGAGGTCTGGGCTGAACGAGTCTCTGAAATGAACTGTCATTCTCATCTGTAGAAGATGTTGGTGTGATCTGTCCCACGTTATCTTTGATTACATACCAGCACATCCAGCTGAGAGCTGCTGGAGTTTGTCTGTAGCTATACTACCCCCACCGCACTCACACACACCCAAAGTGTGTGTGCTTTAATTTCATGGAACGCGTCCTATGAGTTGTCTCAGTGTTCAGTTTTCCCTGAACGCATGATATTCTATTTGTTTGAAGCATCACAAATTCTCTTGTCCACTGTCTGTGTATAATGGTGGGACACACACACACCAGCTCATGTCTTATAGAGTGAAATGATCACCACCAATAATGCAGTATCAGATAAAAACCCTCGAAGCCATGTGTTTGCTATGCAAATGTACATCTGTCTGTCTGCCTCTCTGCATGTCTTTCTTTCTCTCTCTTTCTTTCTCTCAAACACATGTTCCTCCATGCTGGGTGAGTGGCCAGTGCAGCACGTGGCATTGCAGCCCTGCTTCAGGCCCCGCCCTGCTGCGCCTGTCCCTATGATTGTCTGATTATTATTCACAGACTCGCCACCCCACTCAGCCAATCACATGCTGCCATTATGTTTTGACAGGCCAATCACGCACAGCTGGACTGACCGAGCCTCAACGTGGCTCACTCAGGCCAAACTTCTGCATGCGTGTGAGAGTGTGTGTGTGTTTTCGGCAGTTTTTAAAAGTGTGTTTTAGAGACATGGTGTGTTTGTGTGAAGGAGAAGAAGATGAAGTGCTTCTGTCTCTGTGTGCTTATATTTGTTGGCTCATATTTGTACCATTGTGGATGTGAGCTTTTGCTCCCATGTGTGTGCTCACACTTGCGTGTGTCAGTCATAAAAGATGGGTACAAGCTGTGTTAGAGTGAAAATGGCCAATTTCATCACAGCCTTTAAACTAAGGTCTCCCTTGCTATGGAGAGAGGGAGAGTGAGAGAGAGAGAGAGAGAGATTGATAGAAAGCCAGATAAAAGCAATGTAGAGAAACTGGACTACAACAGTAAGTGCAAGTTTGGATTAAAATACTTGCAGATTATATTAATTTTTATTACTGTCACTCTCTCCTAATAGGTCAATCGGCCCCACCCAAGCGATCACCCACTGCTGTTTCTTGTCATGGTGGGCGGAGTTACCCCTTCAGAGCTCCGCCTCATTCGTGAGGTTGTCTCCTCCCATAGAGCAGGGACACAGGTGAGTGCATGCACTTACGTTCGCGTCAAGTCTTATACATTTTAAAGTACTTGTTGTTTTGTAGAAGTTTGCTAATAAACCGGTTAGTTGAATGAAGTGTCAGGGCAAAGAAAGCACTTCTATATGCAGAGCAGAGGTTTACCAGGACCAGTGGACACAACGTTCAGAAAGGTGACTCAGGTCTGTGATCATGATACGTAACTACAGGAAGTCTGGAGTTCATGAAAATGAACAACCATTTTTTGCAAAAAACGTTTTTACTCAAAAACTCAAAAAAGAAACAATGTTATACAGTGAGCTGATTTGCATATTACACAACATATAGCAATTGAACTTACACGGACTGGCTGGAGATTTGGCTTCCAAGTGTAAGTCCATACGTTTTATCAGGATATGATTTACATACAATCTGTATGAAATGACCCATTTTGAACAGTGTTTTGTTTTGCCAGACATTTCAGCTCATAGTAATTATGTGACATCCCAGTGGGACCTTCTAATAGTAGCATTATTCCGGCACACACAACCAAACTATTTTGTCCATGTAGCCTGTAAGTATGACACTAACGGCGTACGCTGAAACACTCATGTCTCAATATTGAAAAGTTTATATGGGAGTGAGTGTAATAACCTCAGAACTCGTAACCCATGGACCCCCTGTATCTCCAAAGTGATAACTTTACAGAAGAAAGAAAAAAATCTTAACTGTAAATTTAAGCTAAATTTAAGTTAATCTGAAGAGATTCTATGTCAAAATGTTGGACCATCACTACAGGCTTGCTCACACAATGTAAAGAGCAGCTGCTGTGTTTAAATGATAAGAAAGTGAAACAAAACTGAGATACATGTTTATTTCTTGCCTAAAGTTAGCCCTGTTTAGTAACATGAATATTATAGTAACAGCCCGTTTGGCTTTTCAAGCATTTTAAAACCACACAACACTTTTAATCCCGAAGTGTTAATAATCTTTCATGTGAAAATGAAAGTTGCATTCTGTAAATGACTCCCACTTTCTAAGGCTCACTCCCTACAGCATGTATCGGGAAATGGAATTACTCTACAATGAATTTTGAAAGGAGAGAAACTGTGTGCACAATAGGGGCAGTGGGTCTTGGCCTATATTTTATATTATTTTCTGGGATTTTTTTTCTGTTTAAGATACTGGGGGAAAGATCCTTGAAATACATTTTGGATCATTCGAAAAAGAATAATCTTATCAAGTGCACTTCTGTGTAGATTATTGTTATTAACATGGTAATCCCTGGCATGGATGAAGTGAGTTCTATTTACAAATGTTAAGACTTCTGCAATGTGTTTATGTCTAAGGGTGGGAGCAACGAGGGACTTGCGTGTGCATCCACGCAAGCATGCTGACCTGTATTCATTAGGACATCAGAGGTCCCGTATCAGTGTTACTCACACTGCTTATTATCATAGAGAATCAAAGCCGATTAAAATGTGTGTGTGTGTGTGTGTGTGTGTGTCTCCTCCCCAGTCTGCATAGAGATATAATTAAGTCCAGCCTGAGTGAAAGGGCTGTTGTGGATCAAAGCTCTGTACCGTGAATAAATCAGAAATCATGAACGCAGCAAACAGAGAAGCCCGCAGACCAGGTGGCCCACACACTGCTCGGCCTCAGCTCTAATGTGCATGTTCATGCCCCCTTTCTATACCTCCATTGTAAGAGATTTATGATGAATTTCAGAACTGATGTTTGAGATTTAACTTGCTGTAAATCATCATCTCCTCCTCCACCGAACTGTAAAAGCTTTTCTCTGCGCTTAGTGAAAAGAAAACTCACTCGCTCGCCATAAATAGGAGTCAAAACAATGGTTTATTAAAGAGGTTTAGCTGGACGCTAAAAGTGGAAGTAAAAGAAAGCGGTGCAGTGAAACAGCTTACCTCAACACCTGCGTCAAAGCACTGTTCAAAGCAACACACTAAAATCAGCAGCATGAATTAATGTAATCCGCATTATGGGCATTATTTTTAGTTTCATTTGAGAGTTCGCATTGAAAAAAGCTCTAGATGACTCTAAAAATGATTGATTCGCTGGGTAGATCTAAAGGGGATGTTTTTTGATGAGCATTAGATGGCTCTGGTAAAAAATGACCAGCATTATATGTAAAAATAATTGCTCTGGGGGGACAATGTTAAGATTACATAGTGATATTTTAGATGTTAAACAGATTACTAGATGGATCTAGTAGAAAACACTTTCTATTCTGGTAAACTCTTTATTCGACGTAATAACATTAGATAACTGTTATTTGCTGATTAGCATTAGATGACTTAAAAAAAAGATTATTTGTTGATTTGCATTAGATTCTTAGAAAAATGTTTTATTTGCTAGTTAATATTACTCAGGTTAAATAGGTTGAATTTTAAATGGCTCTTTGAAACATTGCCTCCCCTTTGATCAGATATACAGTGTTATGTCCTGTATGTTGGTAAGATGAATAGAACACACGTGCCATTCACCTTCTTGTCTTTTTAGCAAGTGCTCTGATCATTGATGAAGGCTCTTTATTTACTCTGGAAGGTGTTTTGCCCTGATCTCTTATGTTAGAGATAACACTGGCTGTGTGTTATCTTTAGACGCCTCAGCAAAGGCAGTAAGACCATGATAAAATAGTTTCACTGTAGACCAAGGTCAGTGCTGTTTCTGTTCTTCATACGGCGGCAGTTGTGATTTAATTAAAAATTCTCTACACTTTTATCTTCTGAACTGTCGTTAATTGGATTTCAGAGTTGAATGAAAATCATCACATTCTGGATTTTGCTGAATCATTTTCCAAACACGAGCCAAATGAATCATTTTTACACAAACAACTCATCTCTGCAAGCTTTTTGACCTAAATATTAAAATATATATATATATCAAAATAAATGTGACTAGAGAAAAGAGATGGTATAGCAGCTTTATATTTAATCCCCAAGTATGACATATGATGACATATGACATGATTTATGAATTGGTAAATTAAAAAAATCCAGACATTTAATTGCTTTTTTTTTTTTTTTTACTGGGGCAGACTTTTCTCCTTGTTTATTTAGAGCAGTTTAAATGTAACACCATATAAAACTAACCCTGCCATGGAGAGGCTGTACTTTAGTCTGGTTTACTCCCACTGTAAGCTGTTTATATTCTTCCAAACTGGGATAGATTACCACTAATACACCCAGTGTTTAGGGCAGTTTAAGACACTAGTTCCCAGCATCCTGTTGCAACTGCTCTCCCATGATTGACAGCAGTACAGATGGACTGTCCACTACAGAAAAGGTCAGAATTCACAAGGTCACAAACTGTGCAAAGATCTTATTTCAGCCTCAATGACTCATAGCTGAAAGTTCTGCGGCTTTCATTTGGGCTTGGCCTGCTGATCAGAAACTGAGCTCTTTCTTTTCACTGCCCAACACCTCATGGAAGAAGCATTCAAGCGTCGAGGCCATCAAAGGACCCTGGTGGGCATACATTCAGCTCACATCCAGCAGGTCGGATACACTACCCAGCGGGATGTTGGGTGGGATAGCAGAGCGCTCGCGGTGGTCATGGCTAACCAGTTCTTGGAACTGATCCATAATGTCAATGACCATAGAATTGGCCGACAGAATGGAACGGGTCGTGTGGTCATTGCACCTAAGGAGACTGACATCATAGATCACAACCACAAAAAATAATAAATGTGTGCATTCTGTGACACTTATGTTCATCTACAAAGCAGTAATCAAAGTGAATCAAGAGCAACAGCTGTCGTTGCATTAGCAGTGTTCCTGAGTTTGTTCCTCAGGTAATACAGTTCAGAGCTTGTAACTTCAGATAAGAGATTAAATGAAACGTTATTGTGGGATAGGGGTTGAGATTATCACCTGTGGGTTCTATGACAATATTTTCTACTTTCCCACCCATTTATTTGTGTGTGTGTGTGTGTGTGTGTGTGTGTGTGTGTGTGTGTGTGTGTGTGTGTCTTTTACAGGTTTTGGTGGTCTCTACCAGGCTTCTGAGGCCAGCTGATATTCCACATCTGCTGTTCAACACCAACAGACTCTCACCTGATGTAATTTGAGCTGGAGAGGATCCCACTTCAAATCTCACACAAAAATATAAGATATACACAATATGTAATATGGACACATTCCTGAGGGGACACACAAAAATCCAGTGACTCGTCAAAACCTCCATAGTGCTCATCACATGCAAATGCCTTAGCATAACTTAAAGTACTGGAACGACAGCCAGATTTCTGTCCCACCATACTAGTCATGAGGACAGTTTCATACCAAAATCGATCTGTAATCTAAAGACAATCCAATAATTTGCCTATTTAATCCATTGAAACCCACTGAGGAAAAGATGAACGTGGCTTAACACACTGAAACACTGACTACCACTATCTGTCTGCCTTTTAATGTTATCTTTTTGGCTGTAGATTTGTTCATGATCAGTAGAGTTTGAGAAATAGTGTGGTGCTAGATTGTTGTTTAAGTACATTAAGTCACGTTCAGGTTCTGTCATGTTAAGTGATCAGGAATGTCCCATGCAAACATCTGAACAAACCCCCCAGAAACACACTCCAGACCCTGCAGAGCACAAAGTGCCAACATTTGTGTGAATGGTAAGGATTAGTTTGGCCTCGTGTGGTCACAGGTGTTTTCAGTTCTGTGGTCCATTTGGGGACAGTTTGGTAACCATGGGGACAGAGTGAAAATGAAAACGAGAGCAGAGACTCTAAATACACATTCTTTGTACGTGACCAAAAATATGGATCTTAGACTTAAATAAACTGCAGAGGAACGACCCCATTTTTGTGTGCAAGTTTGAGTTAACAGATCTGTTGACATTAAATGTTAATCGGTGTTTCTGCTGCAGTTTACTTCACAGTTGCACATCGTGAGTGTGAGCAGAGCAGAGTTCACACATTGCTTACAGCCAGGGAGGTGTTGGTGATTACACCGCTTTCTCTCCTCTCCGTTTATACAGTGCTTCAGATTATGTCGAGAAAATAAGTAGTAGTAGTAGTGTTGGGAGTGTAATGCTTTAACGCAGTCTTAGACAAATCAGTTTCTCTCCTGTCTTTACACAATTTTATATTCATGTTTGTGGGTTAACATAGCGTGGGTGCTGTCTGTACACACACGTAGCAAGAATGCTGTTTCACTGCTGTGGGTTCAGGATGGTGTTATATTGTACCCTTTAGAGCATATTAATTTTACAATGTTACATTTTCTACCCAATCTTAATCTGCTGCATATGTTATCACCATTGGCTTCTATTGTAAGTGTTTAAGGCAGTGAGTATCTATTAGAGATTAGGTTATAATTTTTTTTTTTAAAAAGGGACTGTAAATCTTAGGCCAGAATTTTAAAGGACTTAACACAATTGTGTGTTTGCTTGCCGTTTACCTCAGTCACCGAGCTGCGTTATGTTATGGTGTGTGCCAATAGAGTGATGATGCCTACAACTGCTGGGATTGTGTATTGAAAGAGGGAAAGCAACAGCCTTGAGCCAGACATACATTCATAAAAGTTTTTATTTTTCAACTGCAAACAATAAATAATGTCAAGCCTTACCCCTCTGGCTTGATTTAAAGTGCATTTAAAAAAAAATAGCACTGAGGACTAACACAGAACCAATAAATGCACACAGTGAATAAGAGGCGAAGCATACAAACACTTTGCGAGCTTCAGCTTTACTACCTCTCTCCTTTAACAATGCCCGCTTTCAACCCACCGCTGCTGAGAGACGAAAGCCTTGCCCAAAAGAAAAAGATGAGAAGGACTCGAACTCGCCTTTTTGTAACAGTCACTCAGACCTTCGTCCTCCAAAAAGCCCTGTTGTCAGAAGAAAAGTGTCCACAGATATAAAGCAGTGTGCGTACATTAGGAGTGTCTCTTGCATTCTTCCTTTTTAAGGCAGTTTTGGACACCAGTTCCCAGCATCCTGCTGCATCTACAGGTGGTTTGTCCACCACAGAAAAGGTCAAAATTCACAAGTCAGAGGTCAAGAACTCTGCAGAGACCATATTACAGCATCAGTGACGGCTGTGCTCTGAGGTCAGAGTTCAGCAGCCTTCGTTTGGGTGCGGCCTGCTGATCAGCGACTGAGGAAGGAGCCCGAAACTTCCTTTCAGCTTCAGCCCTTTTGATCTCGTTGCAGCCAAGCTCCCTTCATCAAGCCCACGTTTCTCTCCCGTCTTCACTGGCCCTCATACGGCCATCTTCACTCTTCACACGGAGGTCACAGTCCGTACCTTGGCGGACAGCGCCTGCTTAAAGCGCCTCTTCAAGTCCTGCATGTTAGGCGATTTTGGTCTAGGGATGAGCGGGGACCTCCTCTTTTCGTGTCCTGTCGTGGGCACCAAGGGCTGAGAGGTCAGCGGCTGCTGTTTGGCCAGCTCCCGGCACAGCCTGTGGAATGCACCGTGAACTTGGCTGTAGTCTTCACTGGCCGATACCTCATAGAAGAAGCAGCCAAGCGCAGAGGCCAGCGAGGGACCCTGCTGAGCATCCACTCGCCTCACGTGGAGTAGATCTGCCTTGTTGGCCAACAGGATGATGGGCGGGATGCCCGAGCACTCACCATGACCATGGCTGACCAGCTGGTGGAGCTGGCTGATGAGGTCAAAGCTGCGGTGGTCGGTCACAGAATATACCAGGACCACGGCATCAGCCCACTGGATAGAACGGGTCACGTGGTCGTTGCAGCTAAGGCCATTGGCATTAACCTGAGAGAGAGAGAGAGACACACACACACGTGGATGGGTTAGACATCAGATTCTTGGATGAATATCAGTTACAGTTAACATCAGGCATCACCCAGTAACAGTAGCTGTATTTTATTGGGTAAGAGGACTCTAAACACAGTGCTTGCAGACAGACCAATAAATGTCAAATATCCTTCAGTTGCATAACATGGTTGACCCAGAGGAAAAACTAACGAGGTGAGCCGTTCAAGATTTGTGGACTGTTCCATTTTATGCCTGTGAGCTGTCAGCCTCCATGGGGAAGGCAGTATAAGGGTCCTGCTGACTGAGGACTTAGAGAGGCAGTATCAGTTGGCTTTAGACAGACGGAGGGAAAATAAGCCCAGCTAGACTTAGTCTTTCTCTCAGTCTGTAGAGCAGGCATTCTGTGGCTTTTGGACCACTGCCCAGAGAAAATGGACCTTGCACCCCAAAACTTGGCTATGAATCCACAGACAACTTGGAGCAAAGTGTCGCCCAGATCACCCTGTAATCAACTAAAACAGTTCTAAGGAATGGTTTGGGGTTTGGCTACGATCAGGCTTGTGTCCACGACCACAGGCTGAGCACTTTTCTCCTTGTGCTTAGGGTCTGGATTTGGGATTCTGGGATGTACTGACTTCTGAAACTTGATGGGGCTTTACCCTCAAAACGTTAGGCGTGATCAATTACCCCCAAGTGTTGAAAATGCACACAAAACACAAAAGGGTAGTTAAGACAAAAGGCTCTTCCAACAACAGCTGCCCAGTGATGTCTCAACCCACCCTGGGGCTAACCCATGCTTGACCACTTCACATAGACCACAAACACACAGCAAAATTAAACTCACTTGAACTCCAGGCGTGTCCTGAACCTGAATGGCTACTTGCTCTCCATCGAGTTGGACTTCTCTGGAGTATAAGTTTCCTACAGGCAGAAAAAAGCAGACGTTTAGCACCACGGCAAGGTGAACCAGTGCTCTATGTGTGTGCGTTTATACTGAGTGTAAGAGTGAGTTCATTTGAAGAGTCTTACCTGCGTTCCTCTCGTAGTCTCCAATAAAGCGTTTGGTGAGGAAACGAACAACAAGAGCTGCAGAGAATCAAGAGCAGGAGTTAGTTACATTCAACAACATGAAGGAACGGTGTAATGCAAACCCTACGAGAGACAAGGGTATCACGAAGAGGCTCGTAAACTCACCTGTTTTGCCTACTCCGCTTCCCCCGACCACGGCTATCTTTATAACCCGGTTTGCTGGGCAGTCTGTCCCGGGGTACTCTGCAATGGTGGACATGTTCTGGACCAGACGCATTCTGACTACAACCGGTTACTCTGACAAGGTCCAGGCAAAAAACAATATCCAAAAAGACAGCGGGCTCTGTTGCCTCAGCTAGTAATGGCGATAGGAGTACTCCAGACAGAAGTGCTTTCGAGTTTAAAACCTCCACCTTCTCCGTCTCTCTCAGTTTCTCGGTGTGTTTCTGTGCTGCTCCAGCAGTTCGAGGGTTTTTATAAAGCCGGAACGATGCTCGCCTACGATTGGCTACTGCTTCCAACGGTCGTGTGTTTAACTCCGCCCCTCGCTTCACGTGGCCTCGCGGACGAGAGCGAAGTGCGCGTGGAGGAGCTGTTTCTTCTTCACACAGAGAGAGAGAGAGAGAGAGAGAGAGAGAGAGGAGGGCATAAGACACAAAAAAAGAAAGCGAAATGGGTGAGAGAAAGAAATGGATGGGGGAAGAGAGAGATGGAGAAGCAGAGAGAAAAAAGAGATAGACAGAAAAGAAAAGAGATTGAGTGAACAGGGAGAAAAAGAAATGGGTGAGACAGAGACACAGACAAAGAGGGGAAACGACAGAGACACAGGTACAAAATAAGACATCATTGTTTGACAGTGGTCAAAATGAGAAAGACAGAGTGATGGACAGTTTTGTAGGAAAGAAGATGCTGGCAAGACTATATAACTATACACCAAACTCCAGGCCCACTAGCAGTAAACTAGAGAAAGAGAGAGAGAGACCCCTTTTTCTAGTTTAGCATCATCACTCCAACACAAACCGCCACTCTGAAGATGTTTCCACACTGCTGTGAGGGAACGTCGGCTGTTATCTGAATCCACCTCAGCCGTGTCTCCTTGGTTTAGACGCTCTGACGCAAGAATGTTTTTTTGTCTCCTGTGAATAATGACCTCCACTTTTGACCACTATTCCACGTTAAAACGTGGCATAAGCTGACTGCTGTGTTTATGCTGTGTAAGAAAAACATGTTATTTAAGTTTCTGTTGGCTACCTGTTCTGCGTTCCTAAAAACAAGGCGTCACCTCTGTTTTCTTTTCCATCACTAATTGGCCAAATAGCCCCTCAGGCATTCTGCACGCTGTCATGCTGTGCAGTGCCCATCTGTTTAACTGCACAGTTTAACCAGAGCAGTTTCAGGTAGCGCTGTGGTGCTTCAGGTGATATAGGGGAGGGGGATGTGATGAGGGGAGAGCATATGGGTCAATGTGTGTGTGTGTGTGTGTTTATGGACAAAAGTATTGAGACATCTGACCATTACACCAACAGGGACTTTAATGACATTGCATTCCAATACATACTTTAATATGGAGTAGGTCCCGCCTTTGCAGCCATAATAGGCTTACTACAAAAATTTGTAAAAATAAAAAATGTTAAAACCTGCATTAACGTGCCATAAAATAATTGTCTGCGTTAAGTAAATAATGTGTTAATGCGACAATAATGCATTAACTTTCCCAGCCATAACATATATATGTATATATATACAGAGTGGAAATACAAGTAAATATAAGGACACTGTTGATCTCTCACAATTGTCAATGCCTGTCGCACAATGGAGTGACAGGCATTGACAATAGCAGTAATAATGCACCAGAAAACTGCACATTTTAAATGAGACATTTTGCCCGGTAGTAATAGCTGCACACAAAAAATTGCACTCAAGTAATATTGCACATAAGAGAAACTACCATGATGATCTGCAAGGATTGAAAAGGTTTTGCCCCTGATTGTGTTCACAAATGTGGAAATGTGGCATTGTCATAATGTCTTGGTATGCTGAAGTATTAAGATATGGGAAAATGCAATTTGGTTATTAGGGGCTGCATGTTAGTTCTTAAATGTCAAAGCCATTCTTTTTATTGCCTTTTCTCGCTGAATATAACTTTTGTTATTTACAGATTTTTGGTGACTCATTTAAGTCTCTTTTCCACTGCATGGTACTCGCTCAACTCTACATGCTTTTGGATACCTGGAATCTCATTCATGCCAATGTGACACATTAGCAATGGAGAACACTGCAGAGAGGGTAATAGTTTGCTGAATCAAAAATTATCCAGTGGTTAGACAATCTGTGGTTGTTAAAGTGGAGTGGCACATAAAAAAAAACATGGCAGGATGTCCAAGGATGTCCTGTGTCCTGTAGGATGATTTTCTATGACTAATCCATCGTTGAAACATTTTTTTTTTAAAGACCAAGACAGAGTAGATACAAAAAACAGAACTAGGAACCAGGAGCTAGGTACCAGATTTGCCTAATGGAAACAGAAAAGGTAGAGTCGAGTCAAGCCGAGCCAGTACCATGCAAAGGAAAAGGACATGAGAATGAATACATTAGGGATAAAGAAGCTTTTAAGTGTCTGGTGTGACCTGATGGGCCATAACACCTGAATACAGCCTGTTGTTTTCAGACCCCATCTCTTTCACAGTAGTCTATCTAAACTGTATGTTTGGTCTTCTGTGATGTTTTTTGGCATGAGCTGACATGCCCAGGTCTTTTTGCAGCAGAGGAGGGGGAGCCTGTGTTTTGTGTGTGTGTGTGTTGGGAAGTGCCTTTTCTCTGAGTGCCATTTGAGTCACACACACACACACACACACACACACACACACACACACACACACCCCAAACTGAATTGCTTGCACAATCATCCCCAGATGGAAAGTCATGCACTGTCAGCTCAGCAGCCACAAAACAATTACTGTCCAACATTTAGGCCGTCATTCACAGCAATCAGTCAAATGCCCAGGCGCACAGCCGCGATGCCTGGAGATAAGACTGTCACCTTACTCTGAGTGTGTGTGTGTGTGTGTGTGTGTGTGTGTGTGTGTGTGTGTGTGTGTGTGTGTGTGTGTGTGTGTGTTTGCTCGCGTGTGGCCTGTTTCAGAGATGTTTATGTCAGACTCTGATTTGTCGGAGTAGTGTTTTTCTATCTTTGAAGCCTCCTTCACATTTCAGTGTTTTGTGTGTGTGGATCCTGAGTATGTTCATGTCAGGCAGAGCACTTCAGAAGATTAAAGTCTCAGATGTGTTTTTTGAACTGAACAATCTTTTCCTCTCAGTCTGAGAGACTTTAGTATTTCATGAGGCTGAGTCCCCGGCCCTGAATAACCTGCATGTTCTCCGTTACCTTCATCCATACTTTGTCCTACTTTCTCTCTTCCCTCTCCTTCTTTCTTGCCTGTCTTTCATCTGCTCTCATGCGTTGGCCTGTGCAGGTATGTTGGCAGTGGGCCCTGTGTGATTAGCGGCTGGTATGTATATTTGATAACGGGATGATGACAGGTAGCTCCTGATGAAATTCTAAATTAATGGGCCTGATTCGTCAGCGTGTCGCTGGTAAGACATACGCACACACAAAAACACGTGCACGTGACATACTTCTGCATACCACATCAGAGGATTTCAGTGGGTTTGTGCTTGTTCTTGTCTCTCAGAATAAGCTTATAATGAAAATAGGGCCCAAGACCTATATGTGTAATTCATGTCTTTAATTCAAATGATGAAGGCTGAATTACTGGCCACTGGTTTCCAGCCCTCATAAAACCTGCACAGACAGGTTCTCTAAACAGGACACGCACTTTCAACTTCAAAGTGCCTTTCTTTACCTCTAGTAGACTCTGTATATGCAGCTTGTGTTTGTATTGCGGATGTAGTCTATGAAAAACAAAACCAAAAGGTGTTTTCTACAAATGCAAAGAAATTACAATAAATCAGTGTGTATCAAACTGGAGGCCCTGCCCCCCCGGGGAAAGATGTTTTTCTGATTTTTAATTTTGTTAGTTTGTTAAATGTGCAGTGTGCATATCTAAAATGTGGTACATTAGATGGTTAACATGTAATACATATGCTAGCCAGTCCCAAATTATGGTCATCCAGTGCCCACTTAACAATGTGTCAGTGATAGTAGGTACGCCGTAATCCACAAATCATAACAACAGGTCTTCGGGCCTGAGTCTCTCATTCACATGACCACTGCATGAGTCTTGTCTGAGTTCATTGTTCACATGTTTACAGAAGTAACAGGACTAAGTCTGTTACTACTGATAAGGAGAACTACCCAACATTAGCTGGTCAACCAGAACGCTTCCATTTCTAGCTAACTGTGTGTTATATAGCTTCCATTAGAATGAGTTAATAAACTACAAGTCTTGACTGATCATGTCGGCTAAAGTAAATAGCCAACACTAACCTTAATTCTAACCCTAGATGTAAAAATGTTGTCATAAACGTTTGACTTATACTTTATTTCATATTCATATTTCATATTCAGATTCATATTTGGGCAACAGAGCCACATATGTTCCAATGAATAAAACGAACGAAAGATTTCACTGTTAGTAAAAAGAGCCTGGCCTCCCATCACTATTCAGAGGGTCCTTCTTTCTTGTTTCTTGTTTTAGAAATATAAACATTTTTTTAAAAAAATCACAGAATGAGAAATCGCCAAATGAATTGTAACACTAGTCTTGCAAAGAAACACATTATTCCTACCCCCTTAGACTACTATATACCACACCACATATGTCCTTTTTCCTGTCGTACAATCTTTCTCTATGCAGAACAGAATGGGTTTTCATTCATATGATTCCAGCATGTACAACAGAACACATTTCAGAGCACCTGGCCGTTTGCCATGGATTTGTCAGCACAATAGATTGGTGATGAAAGAGAGGGGGTGGGTATCAGAGAGGGGGACCCGAAGAACGATACAACGGACAGGAGACAATTATGAAATGGAGGGGATTGTGAAAAGACAGAGATACGTAAATGCACAGAGAGACAATGCAACGACAGGAAGAAGTAAAAGGAGTCGGAGGGAACCAGACGAAAGACAGAAATAAGCTACTAAATGCTAGGCGCTATCAAGATTTGCCACTGCCTGAGGAATTCCCCTTGTCAACAATGTACCACCACCAGCCTAGGCCTGTCTTGTGTTAACAGGCATGAGAAAAATACAGCATTTAGCAAAATGTTTACAACTTAGTGTATATAATAACCAGGTTTATCTATAAAAAATGATTACACACCATATTTGTGACAGGACTACACTGGGAATAATGCCATACTCCACTGATTTTACCCAGTTTAAACCACCTGTGGGCCAAACAATGTTTTAATATGTGCCATAAACAGTAGTTTAAATCAGGAAATTGTCAGATCACTATTTTGTCTCCTCATATATAGTCTTGGTTCTGTATTCTGTGGCAAACACCCTGCTTAAAAACCTCTTACTTTGTCTCTCAACCATTTTCTATCATTTGCAATTCAGTAGGTGTGACAGTAGCAGCAGTTTTTCGGATTGCTGCCAGCACTAATGTGCACACGCTAATTGCTGACACTCTAACTGCTAACAAAAGCCCCAGGTGCTGCACAGCCCCAGCAACATGTCAATGTGTTCGTCAGAGGTGAGGAGTGGGCCAAGGTGTGAGGTCAGACTTGTTTAACATCTTGTTGAGGAGGCATCTCATCACATCAGGCTTTGTGATGGGCTGACAGAGACAAGGTACAAAGCCATTGTAGAGTGGATTCACATCTCTAGGTCTGAGTATGTTAGTTCTTTCCTTGAGTACCCAGTTTTCAATCCACATTTGCAGATGCTGGTACAATGTGTGCTGATCCAAGGACAGTTGGATTAAAAGATGCTATTTCCTATTAAATATTGTTTTATATAATGTACTCTTCAGAGAAGGCTTTACAGTGGTTGCTGGAACATTGCTGTGAGGATTTGATTGCATTCAACCATAAGATCGTTAGTGAGGTCAGCTTCTGATGTTGGATAATTAGTTTTGGATCAACTGGATTCATCACTGTTCCACTGTATGGACAGCAAAAGGTATTAAACAAAAAAAAGGCAAAGCATCCCATAGTTTAGACACTGTTTGTATATTAGACAGAAGCACTTTCTGGAAGGGAGAAAAAGGAGAATGCATATGAAAGAGGGGTGCTGAATCCACACTGAGGTGAAGAGAGGGTGGGATATGAGCTGAGAGGTGTCACTCACAAAGCTAACAAAAGAACTGGGGGGCAGGTTTGCAATGGGGTAACAGAACTGTCTCACAGGGGGAAATCCCTAAGCTAGTGGGGGAAGTATGAAGGGTGGAGTGGTAATATATCACCTTGTTGTCACAGAAATAATATTTTATGCCTGTGCTGTCAAACTGTCCTATCTTTGGCATTTTGAGTAGACTAAAATAAAGAAATGGCAACAAATGTTTTACTCTAACTGTGTCACTGTGTCTAGATAAAGGAGTTCCAACCACTCAGCATTCAGCACCACCAGTATACTGATCACCGCCTGATCACCTGGAATCACCTGCACCTGTTTCTTCACTGGTTTAGGCCTTAAGTTAGATGACTTTGTTATACATGAAAGATCCCTACGCTGATCACTGTGTGGCTTCACTTTTGGACATTTGGAAGTCCTTCAGGAAGCCTGGAGAACTAATCCTCAAGACTACATTAAATGATACAAGAAAATCTTGCTCTTCTAAATCAAAATATAAAGAAATTAGAGGTGGTTTAAGACCTTTGCCCAGTAATATATAGGCTACAAAAGGTTTTTTTTTTTAGTGATGCCATAGCAAAACCCTTTAGCTTTGATGTTGGATAAAAAAATGTGAGGAACCTTTTAAAGTTTCAAAGAAACTTCACATAAAGGCTCTTCGCACACTTAACCATTCTTTCTAAGCATCTTACATTATGTAGAATCCTTTAAACTTTAACTTCACATCCATTTACACGAAAGGATTTCCAAAATTCAGTTTCTTTGGCTTTATGGACATTGCTCAATAAACCTGTACAGGCACCTATATTTTTACCAGTTTATTGTAATATCTAGGATGACCCCATGTCCTAGGATTGTTTAAAAACTGTGTGTGTGTGTGTGTGTGTGTGTGTGTGTGTGTGTGTGTGTGTGTGTGTGTGTGTGTGTGTGTGTGT
>JBBJLR010103301.1:0-25209 GCA_037577145.1 Brachypetersius gabonensis | reverse complement strand
ATAACTGACAGTATGGTACTGATGTTCTTTGTTGCCATGCCCCCTTTCCTTTTGAAGACTCTGATCAGCTGAGTGGAGTACTGATCAAGCTGGTGCATAAACTTTGAAACCAAAGGAATGGTGTTAATCCTGGTGAATTCAGCACTGAACTACAACACAAAGTTCACACCAACTTACAGCAGGTGTACACTGCCATGTCAATTAGCATATCATATTAGCTGGTAGCCTAGTGGTTAAGGCATTCGCCCTGTCATCAGAAAGTCCAGGTTCGATTCCCAAGATCGCTAGGCACCTCTGAGCAAGGTACCGTCCCCCCACACTGCTCCCCGGGCGCCGTGTTCATGGCTGCCCCCTGCTTTACTTGGTGAATGGGTTAAATCCAGAGGAAGAATTTTGTGCTGTTCACACTGTGTTCTCGCATGACCGAATGATCACTTTCAATTAGCAAAACACTGAGCTGAAAGTGTATTTCATGTAGCTGATATTTAGAAGCAACTTGCTTAAGATGTAGATTAAAATGCTCCCAATATGAGTATTTCTAGATATTGAACAGCAACTAACATTGCCAGTTATTTACCTCTTGCTCATGAAAGAGAGCTGGCCATCTACTTTTAAATTCTACAACATATGGCATATCTTCAAGGACTTCTCTCCTTCTATAAGCAAATGTTCTTTCCGTTTGGGCTTTGATCACATGCTGATTGTTTCTTTTAGTGACCTCAGACAAAAGTCCAATTCTTAGTTCTTCAATACTGTCCTTATTTTCTCCAGTGGTTTAATCAGGACAATAGTTTACCTCTGCTCTTCTTGTTTTTTTCACTTCATTTGCATGTCCCTCACCTTGTTTGTGCTTCATGGAATTGATGTCCAGTTCTGGGCATCATATTGTCCTCAATTTTGTGTGGTAATTCCCCATTTTATCTCTAAGACTTATCTTCCACCCACCATAGCCACTCTCAGAACCCCAATCCTTGAGACATGGATGTCTTAGTATTAGAGCTGCAGCTACAACATCAAGATCCTGAAATGATGGATATGCTTTAAACTTCATCATCTCAGAAGCCAATGTCTCTAAAATGCTGAACTTCAGTTTTTTACTGGGATTCAGTAAAATACCATCTCTTTGGAATTCAACATTTGCCTTTTGCAACTTAATTCTGGAATAGGAAAACTACGTGGCCATGTGTTTGTTCTTAGGGACGATGTAGATGCTGCTAACGAGGGTACAGATGTTTCAGAACATGAGTGTTCAGAAGTTTCAGTGAATGAGAGAATATCTGTGTCGGCAGATGATGGAGATATAGTCTCACGTAGAGCAGGAGTGTAAGGAGTGAAGAGTAAAGTCAGCAGGTAACTTTACCACCTTTAGTGTGGCTTTGTCCTGCAGATCAGCAGTTGAATTCAGGTTTACAAACTCATTGTCAAAATCCACATCTCTGACCTGAAGTCGAAATTCTCCCATGGGTCCAAACTTTTTCTCAATTTCAATCTTATGTTCTTTCAGAGAGTCTGGTATTCCAGAAGGAAGAACAAGCTTTTCACAGTAATTTTCTCCAAGGATTAAACTTTACAGGGGTGTCCATCATTCACAGCTACTACTGAAAACAGAGGAATGAAATGGATGCCTTTAAGATTTAGACATTTCTAATTATCAGTATAAAGGTACATGTACTTGGCTTACTATTCAGCATCACAATTATGAACTGTCTTACCTCCCAATGAATAAATCTTTTTAGGGTAACCATCCGAAGGTGTCCAACCTTATAATCAGTGAGAGGATGTGGTTCTTTCAGTTCACTGTGAGAAATCATCCAAATTTCTCTTGTAGGAACCAATTCAAATGCTCGAAAATGCTCATGATACCACAAAGTCATTTTTTTTTTTTACAATGAAAGCCAATTCATCTTTAATTATGCACATTTGTACAATCTGAACAAATTCTGGCATTCCACCAGCTGATCCATGCACAATTACTATCCCATTCTTGTATCTTATGCCATTAACAGCAACATTTTGGGTAATACTGACTACAGACACACCTGGATATTTCAGACTAAGGATCTGTGCTAGATCTTCCTTCATCACATCAACAGAAATTGTAGAGACATGTGTGACTTCAAGGTAAGACTTGCCAAAAACCTGCAGGTACATCTGGAGGCCAGCCATTAACTGGTGTTTACTTGCTAAAGTTAATGTTATGTTCTTGAAACAATTTGTGTGTCGAACTACTTGTTTGAAATAACCGTGTTTAGCCTCAAATCTCATTGTCCACAGCAAAACCAGGGGCCCAAGACTAATCATTTCTGGGTAGTGTTCCAAAAAATGATGTTTTGGAAGCAGCTGATTTTCTGGAAATAGATTAAGATAGGCTTGTCTGTGTTCTGAGATTTTGCACTGCAAGTATGAAATGGACTCATCTGTGTGAAAAGGGGAGACAACCAGCCACACAGGTTAATCTTCAGGAACCAGATGTCCAATCATAGTGGTAGTAGCCTGATGAGAAACCAGTTTTCATGTGCATTGCCACTAATTGTTTTTTTGTTGGCAAATGTTTTCGGAATCATATGAGGTCTGTTGGTCTTGTCGGTCCACTTGTACAGAAATTTACAAATGATGTCACTGAGTTGTTTCACTCCAAAGCAGCTCACCCCTCTTTCTTTAGCAATTCAACATGTGCATGGTGAGACTCTTTTGATCGGAGAGGAAATTCCCCTGCTTTGACTTTCTTTGTTTGAATTTCTGCACGTCAAGCTGTACAAAATCTGCAGAAATGTTCACCAGAAAAGCTTTCTACAAAACCACCCAGAGAATGTGCAGCAAGATTATCTGCAACAATACACTGTACTGTTCCCTTAACATCTTCTGTTTTACACGACAATCCAAGATAAATTGTGGATAGAAATTGTGGATAGTGTTGAAAATTTGATGGCACATTACCCAAAATCCAATAGACTGCACATAATTTGTGCTTTTTCCGTGAAGTTCCAAGAGGGTTGAATATTTCAAAATCATCTACATATAAGCAAATGGATATTCTCAACTGATCTGAAAAGAATTGGTTTAAAATGCTGACCATCTTGGTTTGATCTGTAAACACAGCCATTTCCCACTTCTTGACGTTGAGCATTATGACTTTCCACAAGTTTATCAAGTCTTTTTGAATGAGAAGCTGATGCATAGACTTCAACAATGGAACATAATGATAGGTGCTCTTACCCTGGGTGTCAAGTATGTATTCCACAGGATCTACTATTGCAAAATGTTGTCTGTAATGCTGTTTCCGTTTAAATGCTGATGTCAATGGATCACCATTTTCAACTGCACCTAGGAAAGGGTTTGTGTCACATAATGTAGTGGTGAGCTCTCTAATAACAGTTTCATCAATTTGCAAGTTGTAGCAATTGAATGTGTCACTAATGACACTCTCTGAGATGGGCTGAGATGCAGAGATAATAATTTTCCAACCACAACAAAATAGAAGCTAACTTCAACACAATAGTAGATTCTCTGGCACTGTTGCTGACACACCAGCACAACAATCACCTTCAGCATCATCTAATTATTCTGTTGGAGATGAATTCACAGAACTTTTAAGCAATTCTTCTGACCTGTTTGTTTGTGCTATGTCATCTCTAAAATCTGCCAAGGTGAAGTGCTTTCTGTTTCTGTGAGTCTTGAAAGTGGCATACACATTTGTCTTAAATGTACACCTCTTAAATATACAACTAACTGTTTCATGGTTCCTCAAACGGTTGTATAAATTACCATTAAATTCACTGAAAGGGGCAACTCCACCACCCAAACAAACATGGCAGCTATACACAACAAATTCATAAGGTTTTAAAATGGTATGGTTACTGTGAGACCTACTGAAGTGAGATTTAAGACCATTCCACGTCTTGAATCGGCAAGGGCAATCTGTAAATGTGCATGGATAACTGAGGCTTCTGCCATAATGGCCATGGTCTAACCTGTAATGTTTGAGCAGGAGGGACCTTGAGGGTACTGATCTAGAACAGTCTTTGCACTGCCACATCAAAGCCCTGAAGGAAATGAATAAAGGGGAAAAACCATAGTATAAATATTATTACAATAAAAATACAGAATAAAATTTAAGAATTTAATGATAAGCGCTTTACTGTATCTAAGTAAATTAAACTTATTTGACTAGGGTTGGGCTGATACTGGCTTTCTCTTTATCAATTAGTTTCCCAAGAAAATCTTCTTCTTAAATTATATCTATTTAGGCAAAATACTACCACAATATATTTCTAGTCTATATTCATTAAGTTCAACAAGAAAACACATACACCTATTTTTTATATGAAAAATAGGAAATGTTGCACACAATAAAAAAAAAACAGTTCAAAACAGTTCAAAAGCATTAGTAAACGTGTTTAATTATAATTTGGCTGGGGAAAAGTCGCACTCTACCTCAACCTTGTTCTTTCTGTCTCTCTCACTCCTGTTTATTAACTTTACTGGCGGCGATTAGCTGCGGCTGCCGTGTCAGAGACGCACCACAACGCAGACGCATCCGGTGTAAATCAGGGGTTATAATACCAATACTTTGTACGATATACTGTAAGGAACGTATGTGATTTTAACACTAACATATGCATAGCTTACCACTATTTCGAGGTATACCAGTTGCTTCAGGAACAGTGCAGGGCAAACAGAGTCTGGTGCTTCCATGGTTAACTAAAAAATCGCACATTAAAGCACGTTTAAAACCACACAGCTAAGCTAGTTTGAACAATGCTAACCGTCAGTTGTTTCGCATGTTAAATTTAAGTTCAATCCAGTAATGTAACTCTAAAGTCAAGTTTACAAACTCAGATTAAACTACAAACCATTCACCTATCAATTTTTAAAGGAAACCTTACGATATATTTTACAGAGACATATGAATCTTACCTAACATAGCATTCAGACAGGCGCCAAAAACCCGCACATGCGCAGTGCACAATACAGAAAGGCCAAATAACACGAAACAGAATCACATTAAGATCACATAAAACAGCTTGGTATATTTGATGTGAAGAGTTCTTAGGTAACTCACTCACGTAATTTTATAAAACTGGTATTTATTGGATTATTTAAATGTAATCTGCCTTCTTCATATGAACTGCAGCAAAAAACTCATTTTTTTGAGTGTATGCATGTGATTTCTGGCCTTTATTTTTCAGAGATTGTCTTAAATTGTATTTAAATAAATAGGAAAAATATACATCAAGGCAAATGTGCCTGCTTCATCTACAGAATAACGGGATTGAGCTCAGGGGTCCTTCTCGATGTCCTTCCAGGAGCTGCTGCTGCAATGCTGCTGACGGATTCCGCGCCCGCCGGGGCCCCTGTCACTATTCACTCTTCCAAGGGAGGGGGCGGCCCAAAATTATCTGGCCGCGTAAGTGGGACGGGAATGAAATAAATCAATAAACTGTTTAGAGGCGAATAATTATATTAGTGGGTCTGCCACTAATGCCTTCGGCTCCCAGTAATTTCAGTGAGGCTTGTTTCTAGAGCATTTGGGTGTAAATTTTGTAGAAATGCAGGTCAATACAGCCAATACAGGTTTTTAGAATATCCAACAGCATATACTTAACAATCATTAGGGCTGATTGTGCTTGCACTGAAATGAAAAAAAAAGCTGCTTTCAATAATTGTGGTTAGCTTGTCTAAAGTGTGTTTTGCTTGCTTACTATCATTTTCATGAGCTGCATTTTCTTGAAATTTTGCTTCTTTCTGATGATGTGACAAAGCAGAGTTTGTAAAGTATTTTGTTTCTAATTATTTAACACAAACAAGAAGATTAGTGTAACAATAACAGTGTGACACTGGCGTTGCTGTGTGTAAAAAAAAGTTGCTCCTAACACCATTGCCCAAAAGATGCCTTCTACTCACCCCACAATCAATGATAGATAATTAACTGTTGTCTAACTGTTCATGTTGATGAATGGTTAAAAAATAATGTTCTCACTTTCAGTAAGATGATTGAGTCCGGCATGAAAGACATAAAATAACTAACTTGAAGGTCTATTGTTTTAGAAAGTGTACATAATTTATAGCCGTTCTCCTAGCAGTACCACTGACGATATTATTAGCTTATTTCACTGGTGTTCATAAGTATAACAAGACAAACTAGCGCGGTCTAAAACAATGGCACAGAGCTAAAAAGAGGAGATGTTTAAAGACATGACTGGGCCATCCCCATGTCAGTAACGATAAAAACCAATGGGCCGCAGAGGACTGCTTCATGGGTCGGTCCAAACATCTTCAGGTTCTCAGTTATATCTCACAAATACAAGTGAGTATACAAATACCAACTTGCCAGTTCCTCACTTCTTCCATTCCTTCCCCACTCCAGTGTATTAATAAAATGTATACCCTACCCAAGCTCATCTCCAGTCAACATGAGGCACCTGGCAACCCCCTGCTTTGAGGGGCTGGGGTTAGCAGCTGGTAATCTGAGTCAAGGCTTTCCTTTTTCTAAAACCACAACAAAGAACCTTCACACTACTTTGACAAACATTGATTTACTATATGTACGTTATATGATGCTGCTGCACTGATGTAAAATATATGAGATGCAATAATGCATCCATGTGTCCATATTTATGCAAATCAAACATAATTTTGAACAAACAATGTAAAAATAAGTACATTAAAAGCCTGTTGCAAAATGGAAGTTGTAGTGTTGTAATGTAAGTTAATACATAACATTCAGCTCAAAATTATTTTGAGCCACATAAGTTGGCAAAAGTTGCCAAAAAAGGCTTTAGCTTGACACCGCAGAACAGTGAACAAATATTGGCTCTCTGAAGAACCTTTTGATACATATCTGAAGAACTGTGTGTTGTAAGCAAAATGAACACTTTTTTGTAACTCGGTTTGGTTATACGTCAACCACATTTAGGGTGTTCCCAAAGGTGTATGATAGGCCAAACACAGTGTATGATTTGCAATCTACCTCTATGTCACATCAAATGACCTAACTTTGAGTGTTATTCTGATGAAACTCCAATGTACTTTAGTACAAACTTAACCCACCTCTCACACTGAATTAAAACATGGATGAAGCATCAGACAAACAATGGATATCCATGGCACTCTCCATAGAATTAAAAAGCCATCACTGAAGCATGACTTAGAATTCTGTATTGTCAATTTTCAGTTTAACTGGGATGAAATAATGTTGTTCAGGTTTATGGTGAATCACACAACAGAAGCACTACATAGTACTTCATAAAGTGGAGACACACAATGGTGTGAGACGAGTATATGAAATAAAATAAATCCAATGGACATAAAAAAATAAACAGGGTGAAACTAGACAGAGTAAAAAAGCTGCAAGAAAGGCTTTATAATTCTCTAAAGAAAGCCACCAAATCCCATTACAGACCTTTGATATTACAATATAAAATATGTACTCCAGTATTTATTTTTCCACCAATAGCACTCTTTAAATAGGCACTTTTCAAAGATTATGATCGAGATGTAATTGTCTCAAGCTTGACTCCTATAAAGAGGGCTGACCCAAAATGAGTCCTCAGTAAAACTGTCTCCACACAAAATATTTTTCCCAGTAATAATTACCTTGATATTGGTCTCTTCCTTTTAAACTTAAATTAGTTTCCATTTAGTTAAAATCTTTTAAACCTGCTCTTGGTGATCTCACTAGACTCTAGTCATAGATATCAGCTTCAGATGCATAGCATTGTAAAGGACTATTCCCACACGCTATATGAATTCTCTTCTGCCATGCAAAAATTGAGACTTCCACTGTGGTTCTGTTAAACTGTACAACAGTTTCATATAGCAGGCTATCAGAGCTCTGAATGCAAATATTTTTTTGTCCCTGGTAAACCAAATGTCATTACATTGAAGTATCTCTCTCCATACTTTATAAACTTATAATATTATACTCTGAACATATTATACGCAGCACCTTTACATTACTATACATGTTTACTACCACTACAGGCACACTCAACTTAATAAGCCATAATATACACTTACTCATTGTGGTTCTATTCTGTTGTCTGTTGTCCAGTAGTGTAAGTATAGTGTAATATTATTCACTCTGAAAGGTTTTCATCCTGTTCACTTTGTAGTCTTGTGCAACATATATGTCTCATGCAGTATTATTCATTCTGTAATTTACATACACTTTCCACTTATATGTTACACCTATTGCTATATTGCCTATTTATTGCACTGTCTCAGATTTAAATCCTGTCTATTTATTGAATTGTTTTAGTTTTACATACCATTTACACTACTCTCACATTGCTATATTGTATAGTTATATTATCTCTGTCAACATCTGCACTTTGTTCAAAGCTGCTAACTGCCTCCTTTACTATAATCATACTAATGGTGCAATGGAAGGTTAACAATCTGATTCAAACTACACTGTTACATACACTACTGTTACAGTTGTCTGTTTATTGTTTGTCTAATGCCTGTTGTTTCTGTCACCACTTGCATGCTGTTGATTGTTGCTGTATACACTATATACATTTTCATAGCATCTGATCACAATAAAGCAACTTTGAACCTTGAACCAGTATTATTATTAGGCTTCAAGCTGTTTAGAACTCACTTGTCTAACTCAGTCCTTGTACCACTTGTACTTCAAAGTCTTCATTGGCTCCACATGTAAGAGAGCATTTGGTTTAAACCCCACCCCCACACACACATGAAGCTCCTGTCTTTCTTTCTTATCTTTGTTGCTTCTTCTTCTTCTTCTTCTTTTACATACAAAATTCCATATTTGTTTCCCAAGCCTTTCACCTAGACCACCCATCACCCAGGTATCACTACCACCATTACTACTATCTTAAGATGTTTGTGTTACCTTTTCAGGATTTTGTGTTGTTCAGTCTATGGTGTTAAATGAATGTCATTATTGTTTTTATTTATTTATTTATTTTATTCTTATATTATTTATAAAGTGGTTCATGTCAGATTTACAAACATGTAGACTAACACAGCTTTTGTTTTCATAAGCATTAAGTATGAAATGCATTAAATGGCCTCTTTGTTGAATCGAAGCACATTGCACCCATAAGATAGTAGACAACATCCCCTCCCCCTCCAACTGATACAGCATGCCAGTTACAAACCCCAGTTATACAGGAATATAGTTCAGGGCGTCTGGGAAAGGAAAGTGAGACAGTATAACAATAGCAAACGGGGGTGGGGTGTGGAGGGGTGTAACAGCATGTATTATAAGTCAAGAATATATGAAAGAAAGTATAAAGAATGTATATTGATTTTGTAATTTACAACAATGGATGCTCCTATCTCTCCTAGAACAGCATTTCAGCGTTGTATGGTGTAATCTTGGTGACTATAGGAAGCAAAGCATGTCTCATGTTACAATGAAACAAGATAGAAACGAGAGAGAAAAGACATTAGAGTGAGATAGTGGAATATATAATATGGAAAACATAAATATTTCCATGAAGCCCAAAGAGAGAACAGATAAAAGTACAAGTTTTGGGGAAAAAAAGATTAATATGAGGAACATGGGTATAACATAAAAAAATATCTCACCCAGAAAATATGAGAAAAATACAACCTACACTTGAAGTTAATCTAAGAAAACAAAAACTCTTGATAAAAGCATCTGCCAAATGATTGTAATGTAATGTAATGTAACAGTGTTACTTAATAGTGAGTATGAGTTTCTTTTA
Source organism: Brachypetersius gabonensis (assembly GCA_037577145.1). Taxonomy (NCBI): domain Eukaryota; kingdom Metazoa; phylum Chordata; class Actinopteri; order Characiformes; family Alestidae; genus Brachypetersius; species Brachypetersius gabonensis. The sequence continues at coordinate 15,508 of JBBJLR010103301.1, read as the reverse complement.
TGTATAAATATTTTACACCATACTCACCTTGATTATTTTTTTCCAAAAAGTTGTTTTGTGTCTGTTTCATCTGACCATACCACCCAGTTACAGTTCTAGTATTATCCATCTAATTACAATTTGTGATTAAATGAAAAGAAAAACACTTTCATCTGGCTTTTCTTCCTAAAAGTTTGTTGGTGTGAAAGTGTTATTTAATTTAGTTTTGGAGGCTTGTTGCCCCTGAAAATGTTCCCATGTCAGCCTTTTTTATAAAGGTATGATGTCTCATTTCATTTGTATCACATTAAATTAATGCCTCAGTAACACAGGAAGTCACAAAGTGTTCAGTTAATGGACAGTTAGGTAGACATTTAAAGTATGAAATATGGGGGGAATGTTTAGACTTAGTTCTAAGAGAACATGATTAAATTTTGAAACATAGAGGTGCCAAATGTTTTTTGTTTTCTAAGAGTCAATTTATTTCCTTTATTTATATATTCAGGGAGAAATTGAGCTAATTATATTTTACCAATACACTTTAGCCATCTTTATAACATGTACCAACTGCTGTACAATTATTTACTATTATTATTGTTTACTGAAAATAATAATGTAAACGTTTAATTTTTTAGTATCATCTGTAACATTTTCATGTTATTTTGCGTTAGAAATGGTGCAAAACTGTAATATTAGCCGTAGATAGTGCTGTGGTTCAACTTTTTTTATTGGACCGTTGGGGGTATTGAACATATTAGTCAGTAAGTGAAAGAAATAAATATAAGTAAAAATGAGTGGAATTCAGTTAATTCTGTAATTCAATTAATGCAATTAGTCAACTGTATGGACAAAAGTACTGGGACACTTGACCATTACACCAACAAGGACTTTAATGACATTTTATTCAAATACAGGCTTTATTCAAATACAGGCTTTCCATTTTAGAGTTTCTGTGGGAATTTGTGCGCATTGATTCTGTAGAGCGTTTATGAGGTCAGACACAGATGTTGGGCAAGAAGGCCTGGCTCACAATCTCCGTTACAGTTAATTCAAAAAGTGTTGGATTGGGTTGAGGTCAGGGCTCTGTGCGGGCCTTTCACACCAAACCCATCCAGTCATGTCTTTATGGACATGCTGGAATAGAAAAGGGCCTTCCCCAAACTGTGTCCACAAAGTTGTCAGAATGTCTTTGTACGCTAAAATATGAAGATTCACTGAATGTTAGCGACCTAGCCAAAAATCTTAAACAAATGTGTCCCAATACTTTTGTCCATATCAGGATTTTTCTGCTATTCAAGCACGTCATCATGGTTCTTTATACCTAGAGGACATTACCTATTACCTACCCTTACAGCCAGTTGACAGTTCATTCAATACTATTCATTAATATTCCACTCCTTTCCACATCTTGCTGTCTTAACAGGGGTTGTTTGCTGTATGTCAACAGAGGCCTGCTGCTCTGAGACAAACTGCACTCACTGGTTTAATATTACCAGCTAGACAAAAGCTATAAAGTTACATGAGGTGGAACCATAATGAGGTGTAATTGCTGTAAAAAAAGGTTCACAAACTGCCAAGAGATTCTAGCTATAATTTCAGACTAAGGATTTGAACTGTTCTGTGATTTTAAATACTAGCTTCAATATCAGTGCTGGTCTTAACACTTGCCTTTCATGAACCTCTCTTCTAGGTCCTTGTGCCCTCATCTTATCAAATCTTGTTAGTTGTTCCCACAAGAATGTACACTGTGAGTGTAGGTCATACAAAATGAGAAATGTAAAGTTTTTATTCCATTTACAGTCAAAGTCAACTCTAAGGCACATATATGAACACTGAAAGTATTGAGACACACCTGTTTTTCAAGTTTTGGGCTAGTCCTCTTACTTCGAGTGAAGGGCAATGCTTCATCATACCAAGAAATTTTGGACAATACTTCCAACTTTGTGGACACAGTTTGGGGAAGAACCTTTACTATTCCAGCATGAACAGTGCACAAAAGCAATCTCCATAAAGACATGGTTGGATGTGATTGGTATGGATGACAGGCTACAAAGAGCCCTGACCTCAATCCCATCCAACACCTTTGGGATGAACTGGAACAGAGACTGCGAGCCAAGTCTTCTTGTCCAACATCAGTGCCTGACTTCATAAATGCTCTACAGAATGAATGGGCACAAATTCCCACAAAATCTTGTGAAAATCCTTCCAAAACTGTTATAGCTGCAAAGGCAGGACAAACTCCATAATAAAGTCCCACACTAACATAAAGCCTGCTAAAGATGCTATCATCTGTATTGAAGTAGTTTATCATGTCTAATAAAACACTCAGTGTAAATAGTATGAACTGCCCAAATTAAATGTGATTTCATCAAGTTTAGACAACATGATCTGTCAAAATTAAATGTGACCTCTTCAAGTTTAGACAAAATGATCTGCGAGACACTCTGGAGAAAGCTAGTGGAACCTGCTCTATATTTAAAAGTGTCCGTTTAATTTCTGCAAATTCTGCAGAAAAAGTCAAGAGTCGTATAAGAACCTAAATGATCCATTTAAGGGTGAATGAAATGGACAGAAGGATGTAAGCTTTTCTTTTGGAATATGTTGTAATCCTGCAGCACAGCCCTGCAGCTATATGCCAGATTGCTGGCAGTGTGTCTAATATTTCAATGGGATGCTCAACGGGGTTTTTACTTTAAACTTTGTTTCTTAAATTGATGCTTTCTAGTTAGGAGTCATTAAGCACCCTAGGAAGGTTTTAAGAGTGAAGGAAGTGGACAGAAGTGAAGGAAAAGGACAGAAGTGAAGGAAATGAAGAGGCAGTGAGCTTCTCTTTTTGAATGTGTTGCACTGAATGCACTCCTGCAGCAACACAGTGTCAATGCGTGTAATAGTTCTATGCGTTTGCAGCTCTGCTCTTCTACCTCTTCATCTCCACGTACGTTAAAAACCTCCAACAAAAGCTGGCTGTCCCGTTCGGGGCAAACGCAGATGGCCCATCCCACGCTAATCGGGCTTTACGAAACAAAAGAGAGGCCCAACCGAACGCCGTTCATGAACAACAAAAACTTCTTCATCTCACGGGACCCGGTCATTAGAGGCCCGGTGGGGAGCAGGGGGCGCGTGCACCGCAGATCGGTTATGAGCTTCAGTCCATTGCGCCCCCTTACTGGTGTACTGCAAGTTTGGTGACGTTTACGTTCATAATCAGTATATAAAACAAACTGTCTTTAAAAAAAAATGTCTTTAAAACACTTCAGATCCCAAAAAGACATGTCATTAAATATCAACAACCCAGTGCAGCTGTCCATACAGCTTGATGCGCATCCTAAACGTAAAATACGATTTCTTTATTTGATTGAATACGTTTAAATCATTTCCATTAAGGAATTCTATGGATTTTTAGAAGTTTTAGTTATCTGTATTATTTAAATGAGTTTTCTTCTATATACTATAGCAGCTTTATGTTGTTTGCTCTCATTTTGATCGCTAACTGCAAAAAAATCGTATACCATGTAAAGCAACAATTTTCCATTTCCCCCCTCCCCATTCTCCAAATAACATCTGTTTTGAGAGTTTGTTAATGACACACACGCGTCGCTTTGTCCTAAATCTCATTTTCTACCCTCCCCCATTTTGTCTTTACCAACATTCTCAGCCAATGGCGTTGCGCAAAAATTCCCAAACCCAAACGCCACGCGTTTTTGCTTTTGTCTCCTCGTCTGTAACCCAATGCCACGGATGGGAGACTGACGCCAAATATTTATTTGAAAGAAAAAAAACCCTAAAGAATTACGTGAAAAAAACTTCTAGAGACCAGGGGCTTGCGCAGGTGGGAGGGGAGAGAGGGGAGGGTGGGTGTTGGACACGGATGGGGCCATCTGGTGTCCCCATGGCGCGTGCTGGACTCGTGGATTCTATGAGGGCCACAGGGGACCCAAACTGAAAATATGTGAGGGTTTTCGATTTCAACGCCCACCCCCCAACACCATACCCACCCCCCAGCCCACGAGCTGCCAAACAACACCCACAACCACCCAAGAGGACATAATATTTGGTGCAATAACACATCTTGTCGATATTTCACATAATAATTTTCACCCAATTCAAATCGTTCTCTTCTTGGTTAAAGTGAAGCTTTCAGCTCTTCAGGTGAACGAAAAAACAGGTTTCCATCATAAAACACTTCACCTTAGCCTCTGACCTCCTTCATCTGGAATAAAGAGCGTCTGGATCACAAACACTCCAGTTTAAAGTCGTGCGTAATAGCCATGGCACCCAAATTAAAATCTTCACTCTACTATAATGTGTATTCAGAAAAAACAAGCCTCTGGCTCGTGTGTTTAGGTTGCTAGTGATTAATATGAATGCTGTACAAACAGCTTAGACCAATTCAACCCCCCACCCCCTTACCCCTCTTGCCCTCCTCCTTCCCTCTCTCGCTCACCGCGGGTGCAGGTGAACACCAACGTCATCACAGCATACGCCAGAGGACAAACTATTGTTGAATCGACGTTTGCGAGCAGATGTTAATAAAAATATAGCGTGGCTTGTTTTAAATTTAAATTATAGATGCGCGTGCACCCCCCCCACACACACAATAAAACTGGATAACACCCCCACTTCCACCCTTTCAGTTATTTTCCCTCCTTTTTTGCCCCGCCTTCTCCTCCCTATACAAGACAATGTTTATTTCTATTAATAGTATATTTATACTAACAAGTGATGTTAGTGAAATGCAATATGAAATGTTTTAACGATTATCATTTCATGTATTATAAGTTGCTAAGAATCAGTAAAGATTTATACTTTTTAGTGATTTGCCTTAACCTCAAAAGACCTAGGCTACACAACAACAAAGAGAAAATGCTTCTTTGGAAATTCAAAAGCGTTTTCTAATGGTCAAATAAATAAATTTTTGATAAATTTTATTTTATCAAATAAAATCTATTGTTAAAAGTGTTAATCATGTGCATGTGCATTAAATGCATTTGGTAAGGATAATTCATGAATCTATAATAAAATATTCTTGTGCAAAAATATATTTTTTTAAGTCATGCTTTAATCTCGGTGACGTGTACACAGACTTAAACGCGGCGTCTATTGTTCGCGCTCAAACTTCAGAGGCCCTGCGCGCGTCGGTGGGCGGTGCGAGACGCTCTCGGGTGGGATATAAGGCGCGCACGGACACTGGGCAGTCACACGATCTTCACCGACCATCGTTCGCTATGACCCCCCACGCACCCAGCACTGTGGCCAGCAGGAAAGAAGCGCTCGAACTGAGGAAGACTCTGAAGCCGCTGGTAGAGAAGAGGCGGCGCGCACGCATCAATGACAGCCTGCACCAGCTGAAGACTCTCATCCTCCCTTTGGTGGGAAAAGAGGTATTTTTAAGCTCATTTCGTCTCTGTTTGAACGGGTTTCGCGTCCCAAACAACATAAATGTATACATACAATGTCGATAAAAGTATTGGGGTGCCTGGCCATTACGCCATCAGTGACTTTAAGGGCGTTGCATTCGAATACATAGATTTTAATATGGAACTGGTCTCCCTTTTGCAGCTGTAACAGCTATAAGGCTTTCCACAAGATTTTAGAGTGTTTCCGTGGGAATGTGTGCCCATTCATTCTATAGAGCATTTTGCGTTTATTGAAAAACACTTTTGTCAATATAGTGTACTTACCTTGATGGGTTGTTAGGACGCAGCAAAAGTTGTGTGAGGGTAATGCAGTTCCCTATTAATCTCACCGTCTGCTTGCTTTGCGTTTTCAGAAATGCCGCTATTCTAAACTGGAGAAAGCTGATATTCTGGAAATGACCGTTCGATTCCTGACCGAAATCCCAGCCACTCCGGCCAAAGGTGTGTATGTCTTACTGGTCTCTGTTACCTGCATACAATTCACCTTAACTTAAAACATAGAAGTACTTTCTGAGCATTTCTTCTATTATAAGACAGTTCAGTTGCAGTGAGAGATTAAAGTGTATTTATTGTTCTCCTCTCAGGTGCTGCAGACAGTTACAGAGAGGGCTACAGAGCGTGTCTGCAGCGGGTCTCTGCGCTCCTGCCGCTCCCCGGTTCGGACCAAGAGGCCGGGCTGCGGGTGAGTGAGTTCATGCAGCGGGCGATGCACTCCTCCAGCACTGCGTGTGAGCGCTGCTGCCCTCGCAGCGTCTCCCCCACGGCCCAGCACACCCATCATCTCCGCAGACTCCAACATAACGCCAACCGCGTCAAGACCACCACCAGACTCCAGGAGAACCCCTCCAGAAACCTGGCGAGCGTCAGTGCACCCGTCTCTGGTGCCCTCGTGTGGAGGCCCTGGTAGTTGCCTGGAAATCCGGACACATTTGTAAAACAAAAATGTCCAATTGGTGGCATAGTGGTTAGTCCTCGCACACTGCTCCCCGGGCGCTGTTACTGGCTACCCACTACTTCCTTAGGTTAATGGGTTAAATGCAGAAAAAAGAATTTCACACTGTGTGGTTCATGCATGACTAAAAAGAACCACTTTACTTTACAGTCGGTTGTGTGCAGCTGGTGTGTACCACTTTGCTCTCACACTGAATGAGGACCGATCAGGTCAGATCTCTTAAGTATTATATACTTGTTCTAATTTACTTCTCCGGTCTCAACGGGCTCGTTTTGATAAAGGCTGTTTATTTTCCGTCCAGATCCTGCGCGCGACCTGTAAATAACGCGTTTCTGTTTAGTCCTCTTCGAGGGGAAGGGAGGTTAAATGGGTGGGGGCTGTGGAAGACGCCTATGTAAAACCCCACGGGTTGTTCAATGTAAGACATTTGCACGCGTTACTTCAGTATTCTGGGTTTTGTGCAGATTGTTCACCTGTAAGCACGATGTGTTTTATATGTCTCTTTTCTAGGGGATGTACTGGTTATATATTTGTATATGTAAGTTACTCGGTACTTTTGAATAAAAGAAATGGGCTACAAAATCTGTGCGTCCCGGTTATTTTTTAATTACGTGTTCAAATGGTTTCAATAAAGACACTATAATGGTGGCAGCTGCCCAGATAAAACACGATGAATGAAGCCTTCTTTGCTTAATGGTGCTACTGATTTTAGAGGGGAAAAGGCCTTCTAGAGGCTATAGGAACATCTTTAGCTTTTACACAGGATGAAGCAGGATTTTTTTTAACTGATTTTTTAAACAGATCTTAATGAATAATAACAATAACAACAACAACAACAATAATAATAATAATAACAATAATAATAATAATTGCACAATACCGGGTCTAAAATCACATCCTTGATGTTGTGCAGTCTATAAATAAGGCTTCAAAACAAAGTATCTGCTGCCACTTTGTGGTCACTTTGGGTTACGCAGGCTCGAATAAGATTAGGGTTTCATCACATGTGCAGCGTTAAGGCCTAATTCAGGAGCTCATCTTACATGAGTGACTCTTTCCTTCATAAAATAATTTAATAAAATACATCATACAATAAAAAATATACAAATCGAGACTTTTGTTTATATTACAAATTACCCGCGCGCGCCACTCTGACGACATCAGAACCTTCTAGAACGGTTTAAATTTGAAAATTGTAATGGATTTCAACCGTCTCCCGATTTTGTCTGAATAATTAACGGTCGCACTCAAGTTTCGTGGCGCTGTTTTGTGCGGGAGCAGCCAAAGTGTGTGTGCGTGCGTGTGGTAAATCGATTCGCCCTTAAAACCCCTTTCAATTTGAGCCGGGTTAGTCGGGCTGCAGCTCTTTCTCAGCCTGTATCATCACTGCTCTGATCTTGGGGTCTACGATGTCTGCAGCTAGTTCTACATTAATGTCCCCGTCCATCCAGATTTGCAGGTAAGACAATCCGCCTCTCGGCAGCTCTGTCTGCATCAGCTAGGGTTTAGGGCTGATTTTTTGTTCAAATAGCTTAGCCTTCATTTCAGAGGGGCTACATAATCTCCAGCACTGGCCAGCCTTGCTATATGTAAGACAGAACTCAGTGTGTGAGGACTGGAGACACTGGTAAAGCCGGTTTGCCAGCTGGATTTCTCCACCATGCATCATCCACCATGTCGCATGTCGCGTGTTGATCTCAACAAATGATGCCAGGGCTTGAGGCATGGGGCAGCAAGGTTATACAGAGGACAATTCAGCAAAACAACAAAGCCTTTAATATATTAAGAGAGGTGTTTTTTTTATAATGCTGTAGGTGTGAAATACATGAGAAAGACAATCATCTGACAATCTTTGTGCAATCGTGTTGTACCGAAAATGATTCCAAACGTAGACACACATGTAAAGGGATAAATACATCTCTGGCTGCAGAATGAATCATTTTAAGGAACCGGCGCATTATTCTCTGATGCGTTGTTTCAGCCGGCTGTGTTCAGATAAGCCCCGCCCCCCCTGCGGTTAGTCGTCATAGGCTTGCGAGAGAGAAGGAAGAATTGACCAATCCTGGCGCGGGAGACTGGATGTGGCGGCCAATCGCAGCGAGGGAGCGTGTGCTTCTTCCGAATACGAGTGGAAGAAAAAATAAATAGCGCCTCTAGTTCTGTGAAGCCCTATGGCGGCGGACTTCACACACACTGTACTGCGTAATAACGTGTGACGTCACCAGGCATACCACGTGGAGCCTTAATGCGAAATGTTTCGTCTTCCTGTAGCTAAAATGTTGTCTCGTCTCTCGGTTATCACCTCTAGGTATGTATGAACCAGCTCTTGTCTCAAAGAGTGATAGGACTCTGTGTTCCAGCCATGAAGGTCAAGACTGAGTCTGGACTCGAAGTGAAGTTAGTTTTGCAAAAATCAAAGACACAGAGTCGTAACATTAAATAAACTAGGACATACTTTGCTGTCTCAGAGTGTTTTAACATGATCTCTACAAGCTGATTCGGCTGTTATAGTCGTACGAGTCTGAAGTCGAATGCTGTAAGGGCTGCAGTAGCTTTGAGACTGAGACCATCTCCAGACTACCAAGATGTTGCTGTTGCTATGACATTACTCATGTGACGTGGAGGAACGTCTCATTAAAAGAACCACGAGTTTAGACCACAATTCAGATAAGAAAGAACTCATTAGAACAAGAAACAAATATTAAAAGACAATAGAAAAAATGTCAAGGTGGAATATAACAATAGTGCAACACAATGATGAGTATTCTTAGTAAAACAAGTTCTGGGGATCTGCACTAAAGTAAACTTTCACTTATTAGTACTTGATACGTAAACAGAGTGTTTTCATGTAAAAGGGAGCACAGCAAAGATTTCTCTACAGTAGTGGTGATGGGAACCAGATATTACAATGACATTTTATTATTTTCATTTACAGCATTTTTCAGATGCTTAGGAACCCAGTGGTGTTTTTTCTAAAGGTAGGATTCAAACCCATGACCTCTTGGTCCAGAGGAAAGTATCTTACCACTAGGCCACCACCACTGTTTTATAACAGTTTTCACTCTTCCTGGAAGTCTTTCCTCACTGTTGTGCTTCTGTTGGAATTTGTGCTCATTCATTCTGTAGAGCATTTATGAGGTCAGGCTCTTACATTGGACGAAAAGGTCTGGCACGCAATCTCCATGCAGTTCATCCCAAAAGTTTTGGATGGGGTTGAGGTCAGGGCTCAGGCGGTGCAGTCAAGTTCTTCCATACCGAACTCATCCAGCCATGTCTTTATAGAAAAGGTTCTTCCCCAAACTGTGTCCACAAAGCTGAAAGTATGGCGTTGTCTTCATTAGAAGGAAGAAACCTACTCCAAAGCCTGAAAAACAGGTTTGTCCCAATACTTTTGACCATATAGAGTCAACACTATAAAACTGGTAAATCTGCTCATTTGGAAAAGGAATGCAAGTTGTTACATGCATGTATTACGAAATGCATTGTTTGAGTCCAAAATGTGTTCCAATAACTAAAGTATGTTAAGATATTTTATTATATGTAAATATTACATATATATTTATTCCTTTTCTATATGTGTGATAAAACAATTTAGTATTAAATTGTATTAGTTTTTAGTTTTAGTTTTTCTTACTGAGGCCTGCATGTATGTCCACACTATTATTGTATTTTTTCCACAACGAAAGACTAAAACATGTAAACATCTCAGACATTATATTTCTAATTATTTTTGTACATTTTTTGAGGCTGCTTTCAATACTTTGGATATTGTTTCGGTCACCATTTGTTTACATCTGAACCATGTAATAACGTTAGTTTCCTTGGTAAGATGACCATTAAGAATCTTGATCAAGATACTGACTGTAGCGGCAGTGCAATTGGGACAGTACATTCTGAGTGTGCTATGATGCTGGTTTGTGGGGCTGTGAGCTAACTTGCTGAGCTAATGGTACTTTTAGCTGAATCAAGTCTCTGTAGGTTGGGTTCCATACATTATTTTGTATTGAGGTTGCAGTTTGGCATAGTTGAGCTAATTGAGTTAACATACATGTCTGCAGTACTCATTTTCTCATGTAGTGGATATTAACTGTCTGAAGCCTGTTGTCTGAATAGCATGTGCCATAATTAAAAATAAATCCATAAAAATAAAAAAAAATCTATATTGCAGGAAATGTATGTTAGATCTAATGTACGCAGTTTTCCACTACTTTTACTACTAATGTTGTCGATTGGAAAAAGTGTTTGAAGTCCAGATTTTTCTTCTATTCACAAACCTCTTTAGATGTTGGAACAATGACCTTGAATCTATTTTAATTATGTGAGCTATATGATATTTATGACAGAATCTGATGCTAGATCTGTCCTATGACAGACAACTTTAGCCTTGCAACAACTAAAGAAGCAAAATTTGGATTCCAAATATGTCTTGGCTGATGGACTGCATTAAGTGGAAAAATTGCACACAATTAATTTTTTTTGTTGTACCGTTCCTTTGAGGCAGTGTTGATCCGTTAAAAAGTATGGGTCAATTTTCTGTCCAAATCTCTTCCGTTGAACAGCATACAAGAGAGGCACACAGTATTAGTGTGAGCGGTACACACATTTTGTGCATTCCTAGCCGTTGCACGGATACCAAAATCGCTAGGATCAGGCAGTGGTTATGACGTTAAGTGCATATATGGTGCATTTTAACTTCGGGGGTTGGTCTCAGGTTTAATTTTCCATCGAACCTCTGCCTCAACATGCTGAATGGAAGATTTTTTCTAAAAGAAATCAGATACTTCCTTTACTACAGTATACTAAGGTAGGAACATGCAAAATCTTGAGGTCTGAATTGGGTGCTTAAGTGAAAATCTTGAATGGGGCAGCAACATTATATGGTGAAGTGTACAATGTTAAAATTACAGTTGCTTGCGATCTTGATTTGATATTGTGGGGTTCTCTGCTGACTGGGTAGCAAATGTGAGAAAATGAATTGATAAAATAAAATGGTTTCAATTCTCATGCTTTGTTCAAGATAATCCGTTCAGGGACACTTTAACATACAGCACTTGTGATAAAGCTTACAATAATCTAAACCTGAATCAAAGCGTAATGAATAGGAAGAGACAGAAAAATAAAGCATTTCCTGTTAATGATCAACATCTACGTCAGGCGATCGCCATCTGTTCTGTGTTAACTCACTCTGCGAGTTGGGAACACCCAGCTATTTGGACAAAATGCTTACTCACCGGAATTAAGAAATGTATATTTATGTGGGTTCTTTAAAAAACGTGGATTTGGTTAATCCTGACCGTTACCATGTGCTAAAATGCTTCCAGTCAACAAGAAATGTTCCCAGAACTTTGTCTAACATAATGTAAAAGGTCTCTAATTGTTCCTAAACAGCACTAGCATTAATCAAGGCCATGTAATCTTATTAGAACTTGTAAAGTTCATTCAATGTTAGGATGTTGGTTTTATTATGGGTGGCTGTTATATGGGTGGCTGTTATATGAATGTTTATTTTTCATTGTTCTTAGAGGATCAGTGTTCCCACAAACAAAATGCAGTGTTAAAATAATGTTTTAAGAATTAATTAATGTTTGCAGGGGTGCTCTTGTTTTGTGGAGTCCTTTGCTGGTCCAGTTCCTGATCAGTAACATCAAAGCATTATGCTATACCTGAATCCTGGTCCAGTAGCTGTAAAAACTGCAATTATTGTTTTTTGTCACGTCACAATGGCAGTGGAATGTTGCAACTGCCATCAGTTGACTTTAGTGGCATAATTTCAGTGTGTGTTTAGAGAAATAAGCAGTGCCTCCACACCTCTTATCGTGAGCACACTAAAGTCACATTTCCGGTGCCTATCCTCTTACTCAAGGGGTTGCCACAGCAACCCCAGCAGCCGGGCCTCTCTCATTGGCCGAGAGAACACGTGATCTGAATCAGGGTGTGTGTGTGTGTGTGAGTGAGAGCCATGTTAGTGGTGGAGGAAGTGATGATGTCACGGATGATGTTTAGTGTGCACGCATGTATTAGAGGGAGAGAATGAATGAATAAGCCTTGTTCAGCTCAGCAACACTTGCTGTCAAGCTGCCTCTTTCTAGACTCATCAAGGACTTTAGATACCACTCATGGCTCCTGTTTTTCAGCTCGGCAGGTACCGTATTGTTTATGTACATCATACATCACACAGAAGTGACACTGATTACACACGCAGACAGACCTTTCCTCTTAGCACTTTAGTGTCATTTTATATCAGTTAATGTGGGCTTATTTAAAACGGCTTACTTACTGTACGGTTTTATTATGCCAAATTTCCTTTTTTAAACCAAAATGATAGAAGTCTGAGTCAACTGCCTTGATTACAAAAGTTTGCTGAGATTACATCAGGTCACGTACGTAAAGAATGCTAACTATTCTTGACCTTTTTTCAAAATAAACCTGTCAGGGCACAAGGCAGCTTTATCTAAGTAGATTCTAGGTTGTTTAGCATGTAGGCGTGTAGCCACAGCAACATTTTATTATATTTCCTGTATAGTGTAATATAGGCTAACATTCTGTAGCCTTTCTGAATATGCTGGGGCATGGTTCGAATTACAGTACCCCAGTACCCCCTGATCAAGACCCAAGAGACAAAAAATGCAGGTGGTGGTGGTGGTGGTGGTGGTGGTGGGGGGGTGGTTAACTTTTTTGCTGTTAAAAAAGGCAGTACCCCCCAAATATCGTGGGCCAATTCACACTCTGTGCTGGGGTCTGTGCCATCAACCTGCAAACTATAAAAATGAAACTGATGCAGAATAGCATCAGGTGATGCCAACATACACAGACACACTTCATAAACACATTTACGTTCACTGAAATGGTATAATGTCTGTGTAGGCCTACAAACCAGTGCAGCAACTTTAACAGATTTGACACACCTGAGTGCAAGCATGTCCGCTGACTCATCCAGTGAATGCAGTATTTCTTAATTCACATCTGTTTGTAACACCAGAATAATAAACAACTGGTTCTCGTGTTTTTTTCAGGATCATGCGTCCTGATGACGCCAACATTGTGGGTAATGTCCACGGTGGCACAATCTTGAAGATGATTGAGGAAGCTGGGTGCATCATTGGAACACGCCATTGCAACACTCAAACTGGGGTGAGTTACTGTCCTGTCCACCACATTTTAACATTCACTAAATGATTCTTATATCCAGTAACTGTCTCTGACCTGGACTTTTGGGCTTTTCCCATTATTTGGTCAGTCAAATCTACTAGAGATTTCTACTAGTTTGATTCTCCTAGCACATGGTTGTACAAGACTCCTCCTTTTATATTAAAAGGCCCATCTCCTGTATTTGTCCCTGTATTATAGGTTCACTGAAATGATTGCAGTTTTATGTACCAAAACATTTTCATTAACCATGTTCCAACTGCTCTGTATGTTTCAGAATTATCACTGTGCCTCTTTTGCCAAAATTGTATTTATATTAAGGAAATTGAATGTGTTTGAAGGGATCTGGCCCTTCTGCTCACTTCAGGAAAACCGCAAAAATGAATCCACAACCAGACAGTTTATGCTAGTCCAGTGAGGGAAGAGTTTCAGGTGATGGCACAGCCAGCAGGTTATTTTTCAATGGATGTGTGATGAATTTGTGTAATGCACGGCTGGGTATTAACAAATGCTGGTGCTAACAAAGACCTTAATTGCCTACAGTCGCTGACCAGATCCTGCACAGTGCTTCATTTTTTTAATTTGTGATTGATGAAGACAAACTAATCCAGTCACTGAGGCTATTCAAACACAGTGATCCCCTCACAGTGATCCCAGTTGGTTTCATAGGGAGGAAAGTAATGTAAATACATTTGCTAGTGCTTTTTTTCCACAAACCTTTCTTGTGTAGCTCTTAAATGCTGATTAGAACATCCCTTGGGAACCACACAATGGCAATACAGAACAAATGAACAATCTCTGTTTTGTTTTAGGACTCTGGCCTCTTCCTAATGGGGATATACATTAATTCAGCAAGTGCAAAAGTATGGTAGGATATTCTCCATGTGTCTGATCAGCTAATGATTGTGGATTGAGTGTGAATACAGGGAGATGTAGGTTAAAGGTAATGTTTCATTCTCATCCCTTAGATACATTAGTATAAGAAAGATTCTTGACTGAATGCTGAGGAAGCAAGCTACTGCTGGTGTAAACATTCAACAAGCTGCTTATGGGGAAATTCCATTTACACTTACTAGGTGCTTTCATCTGCTTTGGTGTTTTTTCCAGTAAGGAGACTGTTAGTCATTGCAGTGTGTTTGTGGTTTTGGAGCCTGATGGGATCACTGTGTTTGAACTGTCAACAGCGGCCCACCCGAATAGCTCTAGTAATGAAGATTTAGAGTTCAATCTAGAACATGAAGAACTGTAAGCCTAGATGAGAAACACAAGAAGAGCAATATCATTGGAAAAGTGTGACAAGTTAAAGGGATCACCTAGTCAGGTGCAGGTCCATCAAGAGGAACATCAGAACAGCTTTAGTGAGCTGTTGACCTAGATTTTACAAGTCTCTGGAATTGCTCTAGAGGGATGGAGCAGTCTTGCTAAAGATATGGTGGACTTCCTGATCACAGGGCGAATGCCCTAACCACTAAGCCACCAGCTGCCCCTGGTTTTGAGACAGCATTTATGACATTTCTGATATTTCATAACAGGATAAAGGCTATTGGTCAGAATATCTATTGATTCATAGTGATACCCATAAGGGGAACAGTGTACCCAATCATGTCGACAATGTCCCCAATACAGCACAATATTCCCTTGTAGGGGTCTAGCCTGCACAGTTCTCGATGTGTGTACTACGTATGCACTCGCCCACTTGTGAAGAACATGTGAAAGACGACTTGTCTGATCATCTAACTTTTTTCATGTTTACAGACCAATGTCTGTAGTTTTTACACCAACTCTCAAATGTGCATCTGTCTTTGTAGGGAGGTATGTAAACACTGAAGCTCTCAGTAAACAGAACAGTTATATATGTGTGTGTATATATATATATATATATATATATATACACACACTGCTCACAAAAATTAAAGGAACACTTTAAAGAAACACATTACATCAGATCTCAATATGAAGTTGGATATCTATACAAATAACGACAGGGCAATGTCTTAGGAACAAAAGGATGCCA